>JBBPKD010000226.1:0-28839 GCA_038089075.1 Singerocomus inundabilis
AAACACCAACAGATGATCCAATCCCAGCACCACCTAACACCACTTTAAAGGGGCTGTGAGCGGGTCGTGCTTGCTAGAACTCGAACCCTACTCACAGTTTATCATACTCGCCCTTCTCCAGAATAGGGCGGGGGTGAGGACAGCAAAGAGCAAGGCACCAACGGTGGAATGATCGTCCCCCCGTAATGAGGCAGTCTACAAAATGGTGGATATGGTACACACGAACCAAGAAGAACGTACGTCGTAAGCATTACGGATGTGCCTATTTCTGACGGTAGCCTCGCTGGAGTTGGCGGATCGAACATATTCGAACCCTCCACCAGCTGCGCATCCTAGACCAGCATAAGAAAAACACCAAATAGGGGATAGAAACATACCGACTGCCCCCCCGACCCAGGTCGCGCGTAGGAAGCGATTTACGGTGAAGTGAGCTCGGCCTTTTCGTGCGAGCACAAACGCCGCATACGCTGGTGGTGTGAGCAAGGAAAATAGCTGGTACCCTTTGGTCATGGACCGTCGCACAAGAAACTCCATGTCCACCGCACGAGGGTGTTCTGTAGCCATCTCGACAGCGACCAACCTTGCCAATGCGTTGGTGTGTCATACCACGTGATCTGCACGGACCAACTTGCCCTAAGGCGGCAACGAAAGGCAAGGCAAACGCCGAACTTTCTTACTCTTCGACTTTGTGCACCTCCCCACTGCGACTGTGATGTCGGCCTCTTCATCAATTGATGCGTACGATGCACAGATGCTTGACTTCTCTTCAGACCCCGATGTTCCAATGAATGTCACAGTCTCTGCAGAGTTTTTCGCAGGAACGCTGATGGATCACGATGCCCACCTTGCCGCTTCTTCATACTCCGAACATGCTGGCGTAGAGGTAGACATGGAAGAATACGTTGGCGATAACGCGGAATACGAAATGGCCGATGAAACTTCCGAATATCAACGCCCTCATGGGGATGAACTCTTAGACATTGAAGTCTACGACGCGTCACACGTTCCTTCTCCTCTTGTCCCTCCTCAGCCACTCCAGCCATCCATCGACGTCCCGATTGAATCTGAACACCCAGCACCGACGTCAGCAGCTTTTTCGGAGCACGCTACTCTACCCGAGGTGCAGGGCGAGCCAGTGTCGGAAGTGCATGCCGCACCCCTTGACCACTCGCCAGCCGATGTTCCCCATGTAGAGCCCTCTGCCGCAGAGGGTGTTCCTTCACAAGTAGTAGCCTCGGATTCAGAATATCCAAGTAACGCTCCAAACGAAAGTATTCTTCCCGTCAGTGAGTCCCGCGAGCAGTCAAGCGATACTGCTTGTACCAGCGGACAGCCGTTTGGAACGCCAGCTCCTGCGGGTGCAGATGATGACGCAGGACCCCGTATTCCATCTGTACCTGTCGTTGAAGAGTATCCCGCTAACTCAGATGTGGCTCAGCACGAAAACCCAGAGCCATTGGCCGCTGAGGCAGCGCTTTCTGCAAGTGCTAAGAATGCTTATGATGGCGGTCCTCCGGTTCAGGATGAAAAAGTTACAGAGCAGGTACTGTTGATGGGAAGGGAAACTGTTGATCCTCTCCACATTTCAGACGGTGTTTACATTGATCCTCCTCCTGCTGTTTTGCTATCTATTGCCGATCCCTCCAAGCCTGGATTTGCGTTGTTCAATCAACCTGATACAGAGGGCGAATTCACAGACGAATCACGCGACAAGCAGAAAACTTACACACTGCTCCTTGAGGATCGACCCACGCTATACTATGAACCTCTGAGTAGCGTCTTTGAGGTGCTACGTCAGGATGAGGGTTTACTTTCTTGCGTTCCACACAGCTTTGAGGGTGAACTTGTTCTCGACGCCTACGATCTGCAGTTGGCAGTGTCTGAGGTTGGTAGTTCCTGCAACGGAAGTGCTATCGTCCGCTGACTGCCCCATTCAGGACAACGTACATTCACGTGAAATTAGTTTACACGATCTCAACATTTTACACGATGGATCTGACTTTGTAGGGCCTCTTCGACTTTTTCTTCGTGCTATTGCCCCACGGTTTATTATCCGATACTACGCACTTCAGGAACGGATTCAGCGACTGAACACGGCCGCTGAAACAGAGGAAGGAGAACACGATGACGGTTTGTGTTGCCGCTAGTCGTCTCTACTCCGCAGCTCACATCTGTATCAACAGGACGTCACCAACATTATGGTACGAAGGAGGAACACCTCCAACCTCGACAAGAGGCAGCAGCCAATCACTCTTCCCCACGCACTGTGGTTGCTTCCGAAGGTTTGGAGGTGCCACCTACTACGGAAACTGAGGGACCCATTGTGCCTCCCTCTGATCCAACAGAAGAAATTTCACAAGAGAATTACGAACCAGAGGACACTTCTGGTGTTCAAGAATCCGCAGGCGAATATCATGAAGTGTCCGGAGAGGCAACACACACCCTCGAGGATGAGAATGGTTATGAGGGTACTGATGCTGGCAACGAAGGCGAACCCGTGAAATCCGATCGTCTAGACGCTGATCAGGTCCACGATACAACCCCAGAAGATACCGACGCTCCGGCAACGGTGATTGGGCATGAGTCGGAGTTCGGAGGCGAGCAGACCGAATATCTGGACTACGTCCAGTCCGAAGAGTATGATGAGCGGTACGGTGAGGATATTCTAGGACAAGCTGGAGGGGCCTCTCCTTTCCAGTATGGCGAACCTCTACATTACGAGGAAGAGGGTACATCAACAACAGTGGATGAAACCCAGGCTGCATTACCCAGCGGGGACGAGGACGAAGAGGACAAGTCGACAGCTACCCCGGTCCCTCCTCGTACAGTCATTGAGCCCGAACCAAGTGAGTTTACCGATAGCAGCTCCGCCAATGGATTGATATCACGTATGTCTACTCCCACACTGTCTCTCCAATATTACTAATGTACCATTGAACTTCCAGCTGAGCGAGAGAAGCCGGGCACAAGTAATAAAGAACTCATAACCGGCGAGTCTACGAATGAAGCCGCTCATGGTGAGTATACTTCCTGGACAGATCGGCACGTTTTGATGAGACTCTAGCATCGCAAGCACCAGGTAGTCAGGAAACAAGTGATGCCCCTGGCAAAATATCATCAGAAGTCGATGTGTCCGATTCTAACTTTATTTCGATAGTGGAACGTGTAGTTGGTATGGTTTCGTTGATTCTCGCTCACGCTTGCACTTTACTCACTCACGAATATGATATAGATGCCGAATTTGACCGAACCTCCAATCCTGAACAGACCAGACAGGACGGTGGGATTCTTCAGCCCGACGAGACTTGGGATGAATGGGATGACGAAGACGCTGAAGGGGAAGATGACGAAGACTGGATGGATCCAGATGCTGCCTCAAATGAGAGTTCGGTCACCCTTTCGAGCAAAACGTCATCAAAAAGAAGCCTCGACGAGGTAGATCTCGACGCGGAAGTAAGTGTGGAAGATACTCGAAATTCCCCAGGTAATGCTACGTGTGTTTCTACTATCGTCGTGTGTTGAATGCCTCTGCAGGTTTAAAACGGCCGCGCGTCCAATGACATGGCGCATCACTTGAGTTAGCAGCCTTAGACGCTATCTCGCCGCTCTTGCCACTGCACAGTTTTTCTGCGCCTGGGCAGTGCTAACTTATTATCTTCATCCGCATATTCATCCCCCACCTACGCCCATGTTGACATGGCATCATCAGGCATCGACGAGTAAGGTCAAGTACATTTCTCCATGATTATTCTTTGCATCGTGTCCATCGAATTCCACCACTTGCATTCATATTCTGTCCACTTTGCGTTGTAACCGTGACTGACCTTTTTAGCGTGAGTCGAAGGATATCATACTGGCATGATATGTACAAGGTTTGGACGCGACGAGGTGGTACTAGTAGGGTGTTGAGTACTGGGTGTATTGAAAAGTTAAAAAACGTTAGAGTAGCCTTTGCGCTCCTCTGTGAGAGTCCTAGAAAGTGAAATGCAAAGCAAAGTGTACACATCGGTGTGATCCGGACTAACACATCCATGACTTTCTACTAGCACTACCGTGAGCGCGTCGCCGCCAAGCTCTCTGCCTGCCTGACCACGAGTCCAGCCCAATCCCAGGTCGTCGTACACGAATGGCCGACGCAGACACCTGTCGTCTGTGCGCTCAAATCATAGATACACATTTCGGCCCTCTCACAGCGGTTGGCAATCATGTACTATATCTGCATTGCACTCATCTCTCTTGCAGAAAGTCGCGTCTGCGCTGTTGACCCGAGGTCGGCTGTCCCTTCCGCAACTCGTCCGTTTCACCGGGATGAAGCCAAGGACCGTGCGCGCATCCATCATCGTGCTTGTACAGCACAACATCCTCTGGCACGCCCACACGGACGACGAAGGTGAAATGCTCGAGTTTAATACGCTCGAATGTCTCTTGCGGCTGAGGTTTGGGCGATATGTGTGGTTGGCGGAGAACCTCTTCGGTCGAACGGTACGTCCCCCCTCATGATCATTTGTCACCACGACGCTGAGCGATGGTTGCGTACTTACTTTTTTTTATTTTGCTCTGTTGTCAGGGAGCAGAGGTCGTACAGACTGTTTTAGATCACGGGAAGCTTCGACCACCAGACATCATATCGCGACTGTCTCGGTACGACCCCAAAAGTGCGCACTGTCTCCTGCTTCAGCTCCCCATCGCGATTCCGATGCCTTTTCCGTGTTTGCATAGGCTCCAGCATGTATTCACACTCACTATACAAGCTCGTATCCGAATCATACCTCAAGCCATCTACTGTTCTTTCACATAATTCACCATGGGACAAAAGAATAAAATACGAAGTTGAAGAAAAGGCCAAGATTTCTGGCTTCCCAACTGCCAAGGAGCTTCGGCAAGCCAAGGTTTCTGCTACAGCAAGGCTTAGAAGGGAGGAGGAGGAGGCAGAAAGGGTTGGCCTAGTGCGTGTCTCCCAGGATGTTTCTGTCACTACGAAAGGAATTGATCAAGCAGTTTAGAGGCGGAAGCTAAAGGAACAGCCGAGTGCACGCTCATCCAAGGTGGGGTTGTTCGCGTCTATACTGTAACTTGTCTGCATTGAATATCTACTTGCCGGTTATCACAGAAAAATAAGGTAGTTGAAGACGTTGTCGATGTATGTATTTTATCATCGTCTTCACGGGACGCATTATTAGTGCTTTGTAGGAAGAAGTCTTCTTTCGAGTGAACTTTGACAAGTTCAACATTCACATCCGTAACAAGGTACAATCTTGCAACGCAAATGCCCCGATCTCAAATTGATGAAGTAGACGTAGCTCATTGAGACCGCGGTTGAAGAACGGTTTAATCACAGCGCCGCTCTGGTTATGAGGGCTATCCTGAAAGCAACCGAGTCGAAACAAAAATCGGTTTCTGAGATACGTTCAGGTATTCTACCCTCGTTCGCATACTGAGAACACCAATGTCTCATGTCTTTTTCCTTTTGTTCTCAAGACCCTACCAATTCAGTTGCCATTGGGATGCACATTCCGGACGATGAGGGCTTGATAGAAGGAATCGTGACTATGTCCAAAAAGCCTTCAAACTCCACGTTGATAAGAGACTACCTCGGTCTCTTGGCGTGTGGGGACAACCCGACGCCAGCTGGCAAAGCGGCGTCCTTCGTCAGTCTTGGGGATAACAAGATCACCGTCGAGTTCGATACTATCGGTAAGCGACTGCGAAGACGTGTACTAGAAGCAGTGACGAGGGAGCGACATGGGGACGATGGTGTACGGGTCGTCAGGCTATTGTTGGACGTTGGGAAGATGGACGAGAAGCATGTGAGTGGCCCTAGTCGGTCGAGAACAGGAAACTCTTGACGCCTTACCCGATCACAGATAGCCAAAGTGGCGATGATGGCCAACAAGGACGTCCGACCGTTGTTGTCCTCGCTCTCGTCCGACTTTTTGATATCTACGCAGGAGGTCCCGAGGAGTGCAGACCGTAACCCGACACGAACATTTTATCTGTGGTGAGTCTTCTCTACAAGTGACGGTTAGCGGTATTTTCAGTGGGCTGACATCTGGTTTTTCTGCAGGCATGTTGATCTAGTAAAAGCGTACTTGGCACTACTTGCAAGTCTCTACAAGACCCTGTTCAACATCGGTGTGCGTCGACAAGCGGAGCAGGAAGAGCCCAACATCAAGGCGGTCCTGATGAAACGGGAGCGGACGGATGTCGCTGAGGACGTGAATCTGTTGACACGCATGGAACGCGAGGTGCTGGCGGAGTGGGAGCGGAAGCGGGAGATGCTGAATGTGTTGGAGATGCGCGTCGAGGAGGCCGTGTTTATTCTGAGGGATCTTGACCTAGGTGGCGGTACGGACGATGCATGAATACTAGATGGTGTTGGACGATGTTCTCTTTGTCGACCAACTTGAAACACTTCTAGCGCCCGAGCTTCGTAGCTGTTGGTTCCCAGCGGCCTTGAGGCTGTCACAGCCTTGACGACTTGCTGTAAACCCGGGGCGCCATCCCATACTGCAAAGTTGGACGAAGCATCTGCACAAGATGACCACCGAGAGCGATCCCGGGCCCCAAAGTCAACCAAGCTACTCCATCTACGCAGACATCGAGGGAACACAACTCCCTCCCCACCCAGGCCCTGGCTGGACCCGTTTCGTCTGCATCTCGGACACACACTCGCGCAGGTTTCGCGTCCCGTCCGGGGACGTACTACTGCATGGTGGCGATCTGAGCAGTTGGGGACACCCATCGCAGCTGGCGGCGACAATCGAGTGGCTCAAGTCGCTCGATCATCCTGTGAAGATGTGAGTGCGTCTGCCAGTTCTTCCATTTCGTTCAGCATTTCCTTTGCGCTGCTCACGGACTCGTGTTATAGCATCGTCGCTGGAAACCATGATGTACGTGTGCTTCGACGCCCCGGCTTGTGGCGAAGCGCCAGGTTCTGAGCGATGTGCATTGGTAGCTGTGTTTAGATCAAAAATTGGGCGAAGATGACAGTTGGAGGGTGGATCCCAGCGTGTGTCTCGCTACTATCCAGCGACGTGTCGAAAGAGTTACTGACGACGTGGTGGCAGGAAATCGAACAAACTCGGGCATATGTGCGCAGCCAGTCGTCTTTCGGGCTGTATTATCTCGAGCACGAGCCCTTGCACTTTACTGCACCGACAGGGAGAGTATGGAAGGTGTATGGGTCACCGGTGAGTGTCCGGCGTACCTCCGGTCATTGTGGTTTGTATTGACGGATTCTTACTCTAGGCTACTCCAGTCTACGTCCAAGGTGCATTTCAATACGAATCCGTGACAGAAGCCGAAGGTGTGTTCGTTCGTAGTATGCCACTATCCTCTGACAATTGGCCCTTCAGAAATATACGGTAGGATACCTGACGACACCGAGATTCTTATCACCCACACGCCACCGTATGGTATACTCGATAAGACAAGAAGAGGGAAATACGCTGGATGCCAGACGCTCGTCTCCAGACTGAACACTTTGAAAAGCTGTCGATTGCACGTCTTTGGTCATATCCACGAGGCTGCGGGAGCACGCGTCGGGAAAGTAGGAAGCACGGAATTGAGTTGCGTGTCGGTCAATGCGGCCATGGAAAGAACCGAATCAGCGATCGTAGTTGACCTACGACACTAGGTATCAGACGTAGAAACAGATGAGTATTACAACGACAATACATGTAGATCAAGAACCTGTACCCAGGGTCTATACGGCAACTTTGCCCTTCTTTGCAACCTTGATACCTAACTTGGACTTCAAATCGGGCTTGGGTTTCTTGGTCGGTGGTGTCGCAATCTTTGAGTTGATTAGTTCCCGAGTAGATTCTGGCAATAGGCTATGAAGGTCAGGCTCTATGTCGCCCGCTTTGCGTTTGACAGTGACGGGTTGTGATGTTGATGCTTGAGATGATTCACTCGAGCTTGACGACTGGTCACTTGATGGGACTGGCATGGACACCTTTGAAAAGACCTCTCGCACGAGTTTCTCGTCTTCTTCCTCTTCTATTCTCCGCCGCTGATCCTCTTCCGTCTCCAAGTCCTCTACCCGTATGCGTGCGACCAGATCAACAGACTGTCCCGTTCGTTCATTCCTCGCATTTCTAGCACGAATATCCTGCAGAGCATCGAGGATGTCCATCTCGCGTTTTGCGTCGACGGTTCGATTCTCAAGCGCTTTCATGGGATTATTCTCTTCCTCTTCTAGCCGTGCAAGACGGTCCTCTTCCTGTCCTTCCTTTTCATCCCTCCATGGCTCAAAGTTGCGTGATGCACCGTGCTCCGCTGCATAGTCGGTATTCTTTGGGTCTGTCTTGAACGTAATTTCTGCAGAACACAGGGTACTGTGAACTGAATTAGCAGGAAGTCGAGAAAGATATGAAAGAGAGCACTCACCACTTGATATAGAATCGAAAGATCTTGATGCCATAGTAATCTTCTCCATCTACAGTCTCCTTGCGCGCGTTGAACTTTTTGCCTTTGTAGATATACTCTCCACATGTGTTACATCGCCTGCGTATCTGATTAATGATGTGAGACGGGCGAGTGATGGGTGACACTCACATCGAGAAGGGCGCCATGAGACGAACGACCTGTTGTGAATTCTTGGGCCCTTTTCTTCGCGGGATGAGCGACGGGTCAAAGTCCGGGGGGAAATACTTGTTCAATACTATGAGACCGTCAGCAAACGTCTCCCGCAAATCGTCCAAGACGCATACCTTTTCGTTCAGACATGGCTGTAGAGTGGAAAGGTGGGGATGACGGTGCTGACTAATACATGTCTCTGATGAACGCGCTGTAAATTTCTGGGCCACCAGCGCGCTACGCTCCTTACCAAGTCTCTGCTGGTCGTTCCGCCCTTTTCCTTCTGATCATTGCAACACACTACCCAAGGGCAATATGACAGTACAACTCAACAAAACTCTCATCAATGCCCGTCTGAAGAGTGTCTATGACGGCTGGAACGTGCGTATGTTGTTGGCTTTCCGCGCGGTGATGCCCTAACCTTCATCGCGGTCGCTTTCTAGAGTGCAAGCGTCAACGACGACCTAGGCTCAATTGCGAACGCGGAAGCGCTCGTGTTGCTTTCCGGAGATCCCGCAGCCGAGGATGAGCCCGTTCGAAAAGGCACGGCGTTCCAAGTGAGTAGGACGTGGGTCCGCTAGTGTGGTGGCTGATTTGATACACTCACACAGACATGGTTACTGGGCTACGAGTTCCCCTCGACGTTCCTGCTTTTCCAAAAGCAGAGACTGCTCATTATGTGCTCAGCGAGTAAAGGTACGCGTTAAACCCATGTACGCCGCGTCGTCGCTCCAACACGCGATCGTAATGTCTCAGCCAAAGTCCTGCAACAAATAAAAGACGGGAACCCACCGGTGCCCATCGAGATCTTGGTTCAAGCCAAGGCAAAAGAACCGGCGACGGACGCCTTCCCCAAGTTTATTGCAGCCTATTCTACGTACACGCGCATTGCTACGCTCGTCAAAGAAACGTATCATGGAAAATTGATCAGTGAATGGAATCAAGGTATAGATAAGCTCGCAAGCAAACCTGAACAGATTGACATGGGTCCGGCACTTTCGACTGTGATGGCGGTCAAGGACGAAGACGAATTAGTAAGTCTATCAATCGATACCGAACAATGTTTGGGTTCTTATATTTCTCCGACAGAAAGTCATCCGCACCGCTGCAAACTTGACATCGACACTACTCATTCACCACATCATGCTCAAGCTCGAGACGATACTAGACAAGGAGGCCAAGATCACGCACGAACAGTTTGCTGGCCAAATTGAGTCCCGAATAGGAACAGGGGATGGGGAGGGTACAAAGGGTCCCGACATGAAGGTATGGAATAAGGGACGTGGGCTGAGCGATGTGCGATCTTGTTCTTGTTGTGCGTGTATGTGTGACGCTCATGAAATCCCATTCAGATTGACTGGGGGGCAACAGAATTTTGTTACACTCCCATTATTCAATCTCGGTCTACGAGCACTGGCTACGATCTCCGCTCGACTGCCGAATCATCAACAGACCTCATAGCTCACAAAGGCGTATTCCTCATCGCCGTTGGACTACGTTACAAAGGGTACTGCGCAAACCTTGGGCGTAGCATCATCGTCGATCCTTCAAAGGTCTGTATCGGTCTTAGCCCGCTCGTAGCAGTGCTTGACTCTGTCACAGGAACAAGAGGAGGTTTACAATCTTTTGGTCTCCCTACAATCCGAGGTCGTACGTGAAATAAAGGATGGAAGGACCCTGCGTGATGTGTATCAGTTTGCCGTGGATTATGTCAAGGAGAAGAAGCCAGACTTGGAGAAACACTTCGTCAAGAACCTGGGTTCAGGAGTACGTCCACATCGTTCAGTGTTTTGCAAGATCGAGAAAAGTTGATCCGGCATAGATTGGTATCGAATTCAGGGATTCAGCGTATCTTCTCTCGCCCAAGAACGGACGCCAGCTCAAGACGAACATGGTGTTCAATTTGGTGTTGGGATTCTCTGATCTCTCGGACGAGTCAGGAAAGAAGTGTGTCCTCTTCATCGTCTCCGATGACCATATCATGACGTGTTCGAGGTAGGTATGCATTGCATCTCGTTGATACTGTCCGAGTTGGTCTCGACAAGGCGACGTTCCTCACCGATGGCATCAAATCACCTAAAGAAACGCTATTTTTCCTGAACGTAGCCGAGGAAGACGAAAAGCCTTCCAAAGCTACTAAGGCACCTCCGACAAAACCTATCGTCAACGGTTCACCTGGAAAGAACAAGACTGTTGGCGGAAAAGTATTGCGCAACAAGACACGTAGTGCCGCTCAAGAGGAGGTGCTACAAACGACGGCCGCCAAAATCAAGGAGCATCAGGCGGAGTTGCATGCAAACTTACAAACCGCTGGTCTTTCCAAATATTCGGAGGAAGGTGGTGGGCTTGGTGAAAAAGAAGGGAAGGGGTGGAAACGGTTTCAGAGCTACAAGGGCGAAGGTGCATTGCCAAAGGAAGCGGAGACCCTACGGGTAAGTACTCGGAAGTGTGTGGTGCATCGGACGCTCATGTCGAGATCATTTAAAGATATTCATCGACCGCAAAACTCAAACTATCATCCTGCCCATGCATGGGTTTGCAGTGCCTTTCCATATCAATACGATCAAAAACGTCAGCAAAAACGACGAGGGCGACTATACGTACCTTCGCATTAATTTCCAGACGCCCGGTCAACTTGCCGGAAAGAAAGATGAGACTGTATGTGTTCCATTCCTCCATGCACTGTGTTAAGTTAACAATTCATTCAATGTTTAGCCCTTTGAGGACCCTGACGCGACTTTCGTCCGCTCAGTCACCTATCGTTCGCTAGACGGCCACCGCTTTGACCAAATTTCGAGACAGATCACGGATCTGAAGAAAGAGGTCAACAAGAGGGAACAACAAAAGAAGGAAATGGCAGATGTCATTGAACAAGATGTCCTGACAGAACTTAAAGGCAGGCGACCTCACAAGCTGCCTGAGGTGTTTGTGCGACCCGCCCTCGATGGAAAGCGATTACCGGGCGAGGTTGAAATTCACCAAAACGGTCTACGATATCATTCGCCTATGGGTTCCCAGAAGATTGGTAGGTGGTCAGCCAGTAGAATGCACGTGGACTAGCTGATCATCCGGACAGACGTGTTGTTTAGCAACATCAAACATCTATTCTTCCAGCCGTGTGACAAGGAATTGCTCGTGATCGTTCATATTCATCTTAAAGCACCCATCATAATTGGCAAGAAGAAAGCGCATGTAAGCAGGAGTCACTACCTAGTCTGCTTATCATTGTTGAGCTGTGATGTAGGACATCCAATTCTTCAGAGAGGCCTCTGACGTCCAATTTGATGAGACGGGTAATAGAAAGCGAAAGCATCGTTACGGTGACGAGGATGAGATTGAAATGGAACAGCAAGAACGGAGACGGAGGCAAATCCTTAACAAAGAGTTCAAACTCTTTGCGGAGCGAGTCGCAGAAGCTGCATCAACTTCGGTATGCCGGATTTGCTTGCGGCATATAGGACCTGACTGGATAGTAAATAGACAGGGGAAACTGTCGAGGTGGACATTCCTTTCCGAGAATTGTCGTTCGAGGGTGTTCCTTTCCGAACCAACGTTCGGTTACAACCTACCACTGAGTGTCTCGTGCACCTCATCGACCCTCCTTTCCTCGTTGTCACCCTCAATGAGATTGAAATTGCATCTTTAGAACGCGTTCAATTCTCACTCAAACAGTTTGACCTGGTCTTTATTTTCAAAGATTTTACAAAAACACCGCTCCATATCAACTCGATACCGAGCGCCCAACTCGACGATGTCAAGAATTGGCTTGAGTGCGTCGTTCCGTTTGGATCATCCTTGTGTGTCCACTGACCGCTGCGCGGTGTGATGTATCCAGCTCTGTCGACATTCCATTGAGCGAGGGTCCAGTCAACTTGAACTGGGGACCCATTATGAAGACCATCAACGAGAGTCCCTATGATTTCTTCCAGCAGGGCGGATGGAGTTTCCTTGGTGGTGGTGGTGGTGGTGGTGTAGAGGTGCGGTTTCCGTTTCGTTGTCTAAACTCGTTGGAAATGCCGAACGCGTGTCTCTTGCCGACAGAGCGACGCCGAGGAGGAATCAGACACCGAGTCCGAGTTCGAGGCTGATCCGGAGGACCTCGTGTCGGAAGAAAGCAGTAACGACGAGAGCGATTACGATGGGTCGGACGCGAGCGACGATTCAGGGAGTGGATCGTACGACGATGTGAGCGACGATGGGGATGATTGGGACGAGCTCGAACGCAAGGCGGCCAAGTGTAAGTGTCACGTCGAGCATGGTGTAAACGTTGTCTTGTTGCTGACGATTTGTGATTCTACATTGCAGCGGACTCGAAGCGGGCAGAGGCTGCCAAGGCACGCGGAGAGTCTGACGATTCGGATGACGACAGACCGAAGAAGAAGAAGGGGAGTGCTGCTGCCAAGGGCGCAAAGGGCAAAGCAAACGGAAAGCGGTGAGCGTCGGGATGAGACGCATCTGGTATATTACATTAGTCCCTCTTGTTTTCGTTTTCTGGGATGCTATTTCGGCAGTGTGGCTTTTGATCAGGAGTCAAGCGCAGGGTCAGGACGACCATTGCTTGACCTGCCAGTCGTGTACTGCATCGAATACTCGTGTAGATGTTGTTTCGGTGGCATCCAACAATCGGCTTTCCGCTCGATTTTTCATTTTAGCTTGGCGGCTCCCTCGGGTGAGCGCCAGGCTCGAGACGTCACTCACTTCAATGTTTGGCCTGCTTATATCTTTCGGGCTGGTATTGTCGTCTTGTAGCACATACTCATCGCAGTGTCATTCAGACAGGTACCAAATGACGTGATAGGCAAGTATAACAGGTACATTACTCCGTCTTTTGTGGAGCCTTGTGCTCTGTGCTCTGTCCATTGAGTCGCCTTTCCCGCCACAAGAGTACACCAGCGATGCCAGCAGCAGGGCCAAGAGCGATAGTTGTGATACTATACCAAGCAAGGATCCCAACGAGACTGAGCACGCTGTCCGCCATCCAAAACGTCGCAAGAACGACTGAGCTGGTGCCAAATATCAAATCCCACTTGATCAACTCGAGCACGTCATCCTCCAAGGACGTCGCTGTCGAATCAGATACCCCCGCGACAGGTACAAACAACGTTCGCAATGTGACGCTGTCTGTAAGAACCGGCCAGACATAGATCGCATAGAGAAGTGCGGAGAGGACAAAGGCACTGCCGAGGGTGACTACGACGGTGGTATGACCGGATTGGACGTGGCGAGAGGGAGGACGGATGATCTTGTGTGCAAAGATGGCGAGGGTGATGAGAAGAGGAAAGAATTGCCAGATGGCGGTCATGTGAGGGTGGATAAGGTAGAGCATGAGGACGGTGGGGAGAACGTAGCCCAGGAGAAGGCCAAAGAGAAGGGCTTCGGCATTGCCTTGGTTGATTTTTGAGGACAGGCCTTGGGTCTGGATGGCGCTGGGCCTGATGGATGCGGTGCCTGTGCTGACGAAGAGGAAGGCATAGATGGGCATGACGACACCCATGGTGAAGAGTTGGTAGAGGACACCGACGGCAGCGGGCATGCGGACGGCGAACGAACGACGGTCGCGTGAGGCTTCAAGAAAGAGGATCACTGCGGTGACACCAACAACCGGGAAAAGCACGGCGAGGAGAGGGTGATAGGCTGTAACCATAAGGGCGTGGAAGAAGACGACCAGGACACAGAGGGTTCTGTCTACATTGGGGTTATTGGTATATACAAGGGGGAATGGATGTGGGAGGTCGGGGTCGCATTTGCTATTGACTTTCAATCGAAGGTTCGTTTGGACGGGAGATGATGGATGGAGGATGAGGTTAATGGCGGTAAAGGTGAGGTAGGAGAAGACGAGGAGGGGAAGCAGAACGTCTTGGGAACAGTCAGACGAGCTGTACTTATATAGAGAAAAGGAAGCGACGTACTCGTTAATAGCTTAACCATGTGGTAGTCAGAGTCAAACCGAGAGTGCTTGCGAATTCAATGTCTTTCGAGAGTCTCTTTGTCTCACAATCATGTCCAACCAAGAAGAGCGTCGGTCCATGTTCAACCCGCATACATGCACCCGCAGTGGCATGTGTCCAGTCATTCGAATTCGCCACCAACGGGAACCTCTTGAAAGTCACTCCCTCTACTTTGAGGTACACGGTAGCGGTTCACAGAGAATCATCTTCGTCATGGGGTGACTATCCTGATTACCCCGAAAATACGCGTTCGAAACTCATCTCGTCTTCAGTTTGAACAACAGTTGCCTTGCTTGGCTCCCTCAGGTGGATCATTTTGGCAAGCTAGAGCAATATTCTACCCTCGTTTTTGACAACCGTGGTGTCGGCAGGAGTGGGTCCCCTTGGGGCCCTTATTCGTTCGTGTACAATTTCTTGTCCGTGCGAGGTATTGATCGACAATAGGTCGAGCGGGATGGCAGAAGATATTCTCTGTCTCCTCAATTACCTCAAGTGGACAGAGAATCGTAGTTTGCATGTCGTGGGTACATCCCTGGGTGGAATGATTGCGCAGGGTATTTCGCCATTTCTCAGCAATGGAGTGTCTGAACATTCCCCTCAGAACTCGCATACCGTATCCCTGATCAAATCGTATCGCTCAGCCTCATCGTGACACGCGCTGGTGGAAGTCCTTGGACCAATATGCCTTCAGTATGTGTGCATGTAGGATGTCTCGAGACAGAAACAGATGAGACACGTTTCAGCTTTCCGGATGTTTACGTTTCGCGAGGTCACATCACTTCCCCCAGTTTATCTTGCACTCGCCTAATTCTTCAACCCAGACTGCTCACTACATCTGACCCAGATCAGAAATTTTCAATCATCCAGAAACTGTTGTTCCCTACTGAGTGGCTAGACTCTTTGGCAGAGAATGATCCAGAGGGCCGAACCAATAGAGAGGTTCAGCTAGAGGTGCGTGTTTCAGTCTCTCCAAAATAACACCTTGAAACCCACTCTGCCTTCAAGGTTCTCCGTTACAGAATGAAAATCGTCAAACCGCAAACGCTCATGGGTGCTCTCGGACAAATGGCAGCGTGTCTGACTCACAGCATGGCACCAGACCAACTTGCCAAAATCTCTGCGTCCGTGCCGAAAGTGCTGATTCTCAGTGCTGCTGAGGACGTACTCATCACTCACACAGACGGTGAGAACCTGAGGTGTAACATGCCTGAAGCCGAGTATCAGAGCTGGGAGAAAACAGGGCACGGCATATGTGGCCAGTACAAGGAGCGACTCAACCAATTGTTGGAAAGAGTGTTCGAGCAAGGGAAGATCGCGGCCGGGCATGCTGACTTAATTAACTGAGCTTGTGGGCGTCAATGACCTTGCAGACAATAACAGTACCCAATGCTCCATGATCACACCAATTTCTGGTGCGAATACGTAGACTGTAGCCCGCATGTAAAGAGCTGCAACGATCACCAAGTCAGCCTATTGGCAAGTATAAATACGCTCATCCGACCTAGACGATGCCAAAAACAAATCCGAATGCACAATACCCTTATCGCTCTGTCAACATCTTTTTTAACGTCGATCTCAGCGACTTGGGCGCATTCCCGATTTTTCTTCGCGAAATGACAGGCTCAATACGCAAATTCTGTGGCCAGGATGCACCCGCCTCCTCTCGGCGCTTCTGCATAAGCTTGATGAGTGGCTCTTTTAGTGACTTTTCCTGCTTTTTTGTCAGAGGAGGTGGGCGAATTCGAGTGGGGTTTAGGGAGGACTTGGGAACGACCCGAGCAAGGAGGGAAGGCATCGTGCTGGATGAAGTGGTGAGAAGAGACCTGTCACGTCACATATCGCGTCGCGTCACACTCATATATCGCGTCCATAGGGTGTCTTAAAGTTCAACGAAACTAACTGCAAGCGAGCATTGAACAACTATAGCCCACTGAGTAAACGAAGAAAATGAAGCGCAAAGGGCCAACCAACGTTGGTATGTTCCAGCTGCCCAAAAAATCAAGAACACCTGCCACGACCAAGGGAAAGCAAAAGCAAGACTTGATTGCTTGGCCCGAGTATTTTCACGATGTGAGCATAGTCCCAAGTTCCCCGTTTATTTTCAGGCATATCACTCGAAGCTTTTCAAGGTATGCACAATTCCGGGATACGAAAAACTCGCTCACGGTGTGTTGGTATGTAGGTTTTCAAGGTGTGTTAGTTACTGGTCTGGGATTGCACCCGTGGAGACCATATCAACGGCTCAGGCTCTCAATACTGTCCTTGCATTTGTATCGTCACGAAAGCATCTGGCAACCACCTTTCCGGTGATACGTTCTTCTGTGGAAGGCCTACTGAAAAGGTTGAGTATATATTGCCTTCCTACCGATGCTCGACTGATATACCGTACTCTAACAGACCACTCGATCTCGCTAAAGTGGCTGAGCTCAAGTGCGTGACGCTAATTTCCGTGCCACACCCACTGACTCACACTCAGGGCCCTCCTCCCCGATCTCATCAAATTCGCGTACATACCTCGCAATGAGCTATGCATACACGCCGAAACGCTCTCTCAGCAGCAGCGCAGTGGGCGTAAGAGCCCCGATTTTCTCATACCTTCCTCGTCCCAGTTCCCTGGCGTAGAAGAGGAGCACGTTTTGATACTCGAGTTTGCAGAGAATTCAAAGGGGAAGAAGGAACAATCTGCGTGGGTTTGACATTGACGCGCTAGGTGTGTGTTTGACGATGACGATGACATCCTTCAGCACTGGGTTTTCGCTTCCGCCCGCGATGACACCTGCTCAGACGAAGAAGCTGATCGAACACCGTGACGAGCGATTCACACGCGCTGTAGACGAGTAGGTTAATTGTTTGACGTCCCTTCGCTTTTAACGGTTTCTCAGGCTCCTTGCTGCGACACCTGTAGGCGAAGATCCGGCCACTCTTCTCCAGGCTGCTGCCAGGGACCACATTCCCGTCAATCCAAAATCCAGAGGCCGTGCAAAAGCTGCGCCGTCAGATGAAAGACTTACTGTCCCAGGTCCGGAGGAACGACCTTCCGTCAACGAGGTCATCCAAGAAATTCGAGATCAGGAATGGTATAGGGACCAAATTGTTGACCGCCGTACCTTCGGCGCGAGAGAAGCAAGAGAGGGTGAGTCGCATTCTACTTACAGATTTCGATTTCCCAAACAAAGAGAAATGTCACAGGGAACCTTGACGAGCCACTTTCCGAAGGAATCCAGCAAGCGCTCCGTAGTGCAAGGAAGATCGATTCATTATACTTGCATCAAACGGCGGCCGTCAATGCAATTACGAACATGCGCAATGTTATCGTTTCGACTAGTACTGCCTCTGGAAAGAGTGTCATATATCAGGTACTTGGACGTCGATGTCTTTTAAGTTATTCTGGGATTTCATGCAAAGGTAGGTTCCTCTGCTAAGGCTGCTGGAAGAGGACCCCTATGCCACCGCTGTCTTTGTATATCCAACCAAGGTGAGTTTGAAAAGGAGAACCTATAATTTGGAACAAATTTGTGCTCTAGGCTTTGGCGCAAGACCAAAGAACGTCAATGGAGCAGCTTCTGTGGTCTAGCCCAAGACTCCGACACATCCAAGTAGCGACCTACGACGGGGACACACCGCAGGAACGCAGAGCTGGTTCGTTTTTTTGCTGTCGCTTTTACATATACACGACTTTGATGGTATGGCTGGCAGAGATTCGGCAAAGCGCGTCCGTCGTGTTCACCAATTTTGTGAGCGACATGCATCATGGAATGAGTCTATGCTTGATTGCGTCCAGGACACGATCCATGCGTCGATCTTACCCCACGAAGAGCTCTGGAGATCGTTGGTGGTCTTATTACAAATTTCTTATGGTCTTCTCCACTGATCGGTAACTTTGTAGGTTCTTTGGGAACCTCAAACTCATGGCTGTCGACGAGCTGCATTACTACGCCGACCAGCTTGGAAGGTACTCCATTCTAAATTGGATTACTGATTTTAACGTTGATGTTCCTTCAGCCACGTCGCCCAAGTCATTCGACGGTTCCGGAGGGTCTGTGCGGCGATCGGTAGTGAGTGCCTCTCATTCAAGAGTCCGATTTCTCTAAAGGGCCATACGTGGACAAGATCGAGACGTTATATTTGTGTCTTGCAGCGCGACGATCGCAAAACCAGCGCAACACATGAAGCGTCTTTTCGGTATCGAGGTATGTGGCGTGCATGATTTCCGTCCAAGCCTAACTCAATTACATAGGAAGTCGAGGAGATCACAGAAGACGGTGCTCCGTCTGGAATCAAGGACTATATTGTGTGGGATCCACCATTCATCGACGACCAAGCGCCTAAGCTGGGGCGACACAGCTCGATATCAGAGGCAACTGGGCTGATGCGGTTTTTGATGAAGCGAGGTATTCGAACGATTCTCTTTTGCAAGGTAAGTCTGCTGGTGCTTGACTGATAAAATACGAGGTCATGCTTGAGCGCGTACATTCTAGATCCGCAAAGTGTGCGAGTTGGTGAGGGGTGGCTGTATGTTCTTTTAGAAATCGCTGACGACGTGGAGTAGGCGATGAAGACGCTTCGCGCAGACCTTAGCTCGGATGGTCGACTGGACGTGCTTGCCAAAGTCATGGCATATCGCGGAGGTGCGCAGTAAAGTATTCTTTTTTTATCTTGCCATGTGACATATCCACTTCGCCTTTCAACAGGTTATTCTCAAGAGGTGGCACTTTGCCCCGCTCTCTTCTGGCAGCTGAACTGACCGACCTTCATAGGACCGACGACGTATCGAGAATGAAGCCTTCTCAGGGAATCTTCTCGGGATTGTTGCGACGAACGCTCTCGAACTCGGAATAGACATCGGTGTTTTGGACGCCGTTATTATGCTCGGATTTCCGTACGGAATAGCAAACTTCGTACGTTATTTCCTCTGTCTATGTTGGGTGTCATTTTTGACATCACCCCGCCAGCGCCAACAAGCCGGACGAGCAGGTCGCAGGGCGCGTGATTCGCTAGTAGTCTTCATTGCAGATAACATCCCAATCGACCGACACTACGTCCAACACCCTGACGACTTGTTCGACAAGCCAATCGACGACCTTATGATCGACCTCGACAACAAGGTAATACTTGAGGCGCATTTACAGTGTGCGGCGCAGGAGATGCCGTTGTGTAAAGACGATCACGTGTACTTTGGTCCATTGCTTGGCGAGCTGTGTGATACGAAGCTAAGCAGGGACAAAGACGGCTGGTGAGTAGATGCGTAAGTTATGGGGTGTGGACTGGGGACTCAAACTCGGAATGCTTGGTGTGGCTAGGTACCATCCACACTACAAGTTTTTACCGTATCCCGCCAAGCACGTGTCGATTCGAGGCGCAGAGGATGAGAAGTACATGCTTGTGGACATCACAAAGGAAGTACCAAGGATATTGGAAGAAATTGAGTTCTCGCGCGCGCTGTTCGAGGTGTACGAAGAAGGCGTGGTATGGTCATCTCATCTCTATAACGACATACTGGCTCTCATGCGTGCTGCATAGTTCATACACCAAGGACTAACATTCATCGTGAGTTGGCGTCGTCCGGGATGCCTGCGGCTGACAAGGTGTTTGTAGGTGAAAGAAGTGAGCCATGACACGAAGATGGCCAAGCTCATCCGGGCAGATATCAACTGGATCACCTCCCCGAGGTTCGTTCGTCGGTTACGTTCAATGGCTGAAATTTTCAGCACGTCTTGTAGGGACTTTACGTGTGTTATTCACTGCAATTGTCTAGGGTGGACTGTTGATGACAGTGGTGCAGCGATGTAGACGCAAAACAGACGTGGCGTATCAAAGCGATTCCGGACTCGCCGTATCTCACATATTTCGGACGTAAGTCTCTGGAGGATGGTATCGCACTCGTGATCGACCCTATTCCCAGGTGTGGACGTAGTCACGGTCGTGTACGGTAAGTCGCCATAACGAGGAATATCGATACATCTCTTGCTCACAAGGAGCATCTACCAGGTTTCTACAAAATCAGGTGTGAGACATCCCGTACAGTACAATACCGACTCACATCGATCCAGGAACAAGTGTACCTTGGACGTCGTTGACGTGGACACGCCTCCCTGGGAACGCCGAGGCACTGGATTCTGGCTCGACGTCCCAAAGCCAATCTTGGCACTCATGCGGTCCAAGGGCTTACGACCCGCCGAAGCGATTCACTCCGCGTGCCACGCGTGGATGAACCAGTTCGCGTTGGCGGCGGACTTGAGGACAGAGTGCAAGGCCGCAGAGAAGGAGTACAAGGTCGTCGAATCGAGGCGGAAGCGCCCGGCGAGGTAAAGTGAGATGGAGTATATAATGTTGATCTCACTGAGCAACCCTGCATAGGCTTATATTCTACGACACGTCGGGAAAGAGTGGTACCTCAGCGCAAGGTTTTAATCATGGTAGGTTCAGTGGGTCAGACGTGCGAAGCTGACATTGAACGCGACGCATATTAGCAGCTGAGATTCTTCGAAAAGCTCACAATGTCATCGAGCATTGTTCATGTGCAGAAGGCTGCGCATATTGTATGCTTATTTTTGTTCGTGCCGATGCATCTTCCGATCTCAAATACGACATCAATTCATCCAGGTATCCACAGCGCGAGATGCAAAGAGGAGAACAAGGTTGCGTCGAAGCTCGGAGCGCTGCTCGTCCTTCGTGGGCTTCTCAACCTAGAGATCAACCCGGAGAGTATCCCGGAGAGGGTGGATAGGGAAACGGGATTTGATACGATCATGGAGGCGGATTACGTGCGACCTATGGACGGGGTGGAAGTTGAACCCCAGTGAGCAGTCCGACTGTATATGCTTTGTGACTTCAGGGGTCGCTGGTTTGTATCTCACTTGGGTTAGATGAGCGTTGGTGAGCGTATCACTTGGGAAATGTCTATAGTGATGAGGTTTCTCTCAATCGTCCAAAACCTATCTGTCCTTGGTCCATGATATACTCGTCGCACGTCCACAGCTGGTCGGATGGCCATTTGCGCTACGTGTTGATTCTACAGGTAAACAAAATCCTTGATACGTAAAATTCCACCACCAAATGCCTGTTTATACCTGTGGGCTCTTGAGACATCCCACATGTACCAGTTAGCCACAGAACACGTTCCCAGCTATGTGCCAGTCATTTGACAGAGGGGTCACGAGCGCAGAGACTAAACAACAGATGTATGTCTTGGACTAGAGCGAACTGAGGTGCACAGTCGTATCACACGAGTATAGATGCCTATCGGACAAGGTACGGTAGGATAGATCATGACTCAGACCATGAGCTGTACCAGTCAGATACAGAAATGATGAGAACGAACCGCGTACGCCTGTGGCGATGAAACTTGAAGCCTAGATCAGTGCCAAACTACGTGGCATATGATGGATACCTGATGATCGACAGCCTGACATCTACTGACATCATACAGTATGAAGTCAGAAATTAAAGATCTATTGAACCCATGGTACACATGACATGAGGTACCAAGGTGAGTGTCAAGACAGCTCACAGGTATTCTTTTGTACAGCCTTGTCGTGAATTCTCTTGCTACAACGCCTAATTCGTCGGTGTCAGGAAAAATGAATATCGCTTCGGCATTGTTTAACGTGATGTTGTTCATTTCTGCTTCAGGTTGATGCTATCAATCTCTAATCCGTCCACCAGTGCGATTGTCGACTCCCGAGGACAGTATAAGATGCCTCTGTTCACTCAGCTCCTTCTCCTTCTCCATCCCCGGCCCCTCTTCGCATTCACCCTTCTTGATTTCAACCCAGCATCTTTGAGAGATGTTCCCCCACGTTTTCAAGTTCATCGCCGTCGCACTCTCTTGCGCTCTCCTTTCCTCCGCCCTTGTTCCCAGCAAGACTCGCAACCAATGGTTACAACAGAACGGTCCTGTCGCCAAAACGCTCAACGACCAATATGCAGTCTTGACAGCGAACTCGTCTTGTAGCGTCAAAGGCCAGATTGCGTGTATCGATGATGAATTCGCAGTCTGCGTGAATGACAAATATTGGACGTTTCCTTGTCCTATTGGGCAATCGTGCTCCGCCATTCCTAATGCGTGGAGTAACGGAACGACCACCACCTGCAACTCGAATCAGACCATCACTGGGCTCTTTTCTGAGGCTGGTGTCAAGGAATTCAAGAGGTCGTTTACTCCGAGGTAAGCGGTCATGCTTTCCAACGCTTGCATGAGACTGATACAATCTCATATTAGCCGTAGAGCATCGAATCACACCCTTTTCGAGGCTTTCATGCATGCGTTCCTTGGGGCGTAGGATTGAGTAGGATGGTCCTAGTGTGACAAGGCCATGCACCAGATGGCTGTTAGATGGGGCATCGGACGCGCCGAGGTGGCTTCTAGATAGTGGGATGTTTCTGCTGCTGGCCAGCATTTCGCTCCTTAACACTTTTCTAATGCATATGATGATCGCTATGGCTTGTCATTGAGGTGATGTCATAGCAGAATGAGAGGTGGGTATGGTTTCTATCATATTGGCTGAGCAGTGTCACCGTCGGGTAAGGGGGAATGGAATGTTCTTGCAGTGCCTATACAGTTTGAATGATCAACGCTCCCCTTCAGACGGTGGGTAATAAATCAAATGAACATGTACCAGTGCAGAGATTCCAACAACTTTATACAAATACAGTACCGTTCGACGGACCTGATCTTGAGCTCGCACGTGTGTCGCGCTCCAGCGACGTCCACATATGGGAGAGGTCGTGCTATTCGGACATGCGCACATTCTTCCTTGATCGACTTGCAACGTCGTGCTTGTGTGTTGCGCCACTGAAGTGCCCTTCTGCCGTCTTCTACATGCGATTTAATTCTGGGTCGTTCGGGAAAACCTAAATGCGTTTTGCGCACTCGCTTGATCGACACCTGTAGGTTGCGCGTTCATCCTTCCACGTCGCGCGGTAAGTTCGGCCGTGTCTTTTAGGTAGCACAAACAACTCGGGTATGTTCGTTTCGCTGCCCCACTCCTTACGCTTGGCTCGAGCATTTCCAGGTATCTCTGCAGCCGCGTTTTCTAACGTCTGTGCAGCTCCTATAGCCTGTTCCTAGAGTTATCTGGCTGCCCTGACGTTCCCAGTGCGTCCGCTTTACCACGGCTCGCAGAGGGTTTCTATCTCCCCCTCGAGCCCAGTACTTGGGAACTCGTTGCGATGTCTCATTGCTGCCATATATGCAGTCTCCCAGGACTTTTCTGCGGCCCTAGACTTCCACGGTATTCCGCCCAGCTCGGTCTTCACATCCTGCCTACACTGCAGCTTGTCGTCCGTGACTGCCGCTGCCTGGATTTCTTCATCGCAGTTGCCTGCATCGCTTCCGGTCCATCTAAATACGCCATCTGCGGATAGCGACGCCTCCAGCACCAATCGACGGAATCGCAACGCTCGACCAGAATCAACAGTTTCGGTATGAATCTTCGGAATGGCGTCTTCGCTGGTCGTCCCGTCGTGTGCTTAACAGCACCGCTCGTATGGCCTGTTACCGCTCTGTGCACAGTGCGTGCTGTCGCTCGGGTCCTCAATGACGCCAGGCAATTCTTTCTTGTCGGTGAGATCGGTCAACTCCGTCACTGGCATCTCCCTCATTTGCGGCTTCATCGTCCAAAGACCCTGGTACAACCCTGTCAAGCCAACTCGTCCGGCTGTCACACCGCCCTTCTTTTACCTGCCAGCGACAGGTCCTGTAGGTCTTGCACTTCGTCCTCTCGCATCGCTTGCCCAGCGCACTTGGCGTTTGTATTCATATCGTCAGCGGCTTCGTAGACTCGCCGACTCGGCTGCTCGTGTTTCTGAGCTTTACTGACGTGCGACAAACCTCCGTGTCCTCGACGTCGTCTTCCAAACTGCTCGCCCTTGCTGCAAGATTCACGCTGCCTGCAGTCGCTTTCTTGCCCGGTCTTCTCATTGTGGCCTCCGGCTCCAGCCTCTCGAATCAACCCGTTCTGTATTGTGTCTTCGCTCGCGATGCCTCTGGAAGTACCGCCGAACAACCTCGGCTCTTTTATAGTTCTCTCGGATAACTTTCGTAGGATTAAAACTGTTCCAATATCATCATTACACCATACACTTCCCCATGAAGTGACTCTGGGTCTAGGACACAAAAGTGAATGACACAACGTATGCTCAACGAGGATATATCCGAGGTTTTCAAGCTACGTACTACGATATGGTCCAATACATACTTCCCACATGGCTGCATAATGTGTAAGCAGATATCTCCACTCTGTTGAGGTGATAACATGGCATGTCGAATCTGATGATGGGGGCAGTGTAGGGATAGTTGCCAAGGAAGGGGGCCGAGGACACGTGGGCTAATCGGAGGGACATCACATCACACGTCACGCGCTCGTCACGTGTTCAATCACAGACTGATATGACACTCTGATGCCATCAATCTCGTCCCGTCCACCAGCACGTCTCAAAGACAGTATAAGATGCTCGCGTTCATTCAGCCCCTTCTCCATCCTCAGCCCCTTCTTCGCATTCATACTTGTTCATTTCAACCCAGCATCTTTGAGAGATGTTCACCCACGTCTTCAAGTTCATCGCCGTCGCGCTCTCTTGCGCTCTCCTTTCCTCCGCCCTCGTTCCCAACAAGAGTCGTGATCAATGGCTCAAGGCGAACGGACCTGCCGCCAAGGCACTCAACGACCAATACGCAAACTTGAAACCACACTCCTCTTGTGGTCAGGTTGGCCACGTTGCATGTGCCCAAAGCCACCCCGTTCTCTGTTACAACGGCACGTATGTGCCGTTCCAGTGCTCTAGTGGGCTTGTGTGCGCCGCCACCCCCAATGAGTGGAGTAATGGAACCACCACTGCTTGTAACAAGGAGGATGACATCAAAAAGCTGTTCTCTGAGGCCAAAGTCCATCAGACAAGGGGATGGTTGTAAGTAACCATACCTTTCCCACATTTGCATGAGGCTGATGCCCTCTGACACGCAGATCGTTGGCTGATGACGCTCTCAAGGTTATAGACGAGGTCAAGGGGCCCAAGTCTACTCAACGGCCTCATCATTGAGGGCTGCTACAAGTAGTCCGATTTGGTGACTGGGAGTTGGTTGGATGCGCTGGGGTTCCTTGTAGACAGTGGGGTATTTTGCTGCTGGCCAGCACTTTGATCACTCTGTGACATTCCGCTCTTTGACACTGCTTTAATGCATGTGATGATTGTATGACTTGTCGTTGAGATCGAGCGGTGTGGGTATGTTTTTGCCGATCAACCATAGTGTCGATGTCAGGTAAGGATGTCGGCCCATTGTGCGTTCAACTTGCCACGTCTTGCTCGAGTGTTTGGCGGTGCAAGGCTAGCAAACCCGACTTGTCAAAAGAAACGTGCAGGGACAGGACCGATACGGTGCCATGTTTGTGTCTTGCAGCGCGATGATCGCAACACCAGCACAATACAAAATGTCTTCTTGCCAAAGTTATAGTATATCGCAGAGGTGTGCACTGACTCTTCCTCGTTTGATTACCACACAACATATCCACATCACCCGTCCCTAGGCCATTCTCAAGAAGCGGCCCTTTGTCTCGCTGTCTTCTGTCAAGCAAACTAACAGACCTTCATAGGATTGACGATGAATTGAGAATGAAGCCTTCTCGGAGAATTTTCTAGGATCGTTGTGCCAAATGTCCTCGAACTCAGAACTGACATTGGTGCTCTGGACACTGTTATTATACTCCGTACGGAAGAGCGAATTTCGTGTACCATCTCTTGTCTATGTTGGGTGTCATTCCGATATCACTCTGCCAGCGCCAACAAGCCGGACGAGCAGGTAGCAGGGCACACGATTCGCTTGCGGCCCTTGTTGCAGATACCATGTCCAATACCTTGATGACTTGTTCAACAGTCCAGTGGACAATCTCATGGTCGATCTCGACAAGGTGATACTTGAGGCACATTGTAATGCAAAGCTAAGCAGGGACAGAGACGGTCGGTGAATGAATGCGTACATCATGGGGCGTGAACCAAGAAGTCAATCTCCGTACGCTCGGCTGGTACCATCCACACCCAAGTTCTTGCTACATCCTGCCAAGCGCGTGTCGATTCGAGGCGCAGAGGATGAAAAGTACACACCAGTGGACGTCATAATGGGAATGCCAAGGATATCGAGTTCTCGTGCGTGCCAAAGGAACAAGTGCACCTTGAACATCATCGACGTGGACACGCCTCCGTGGACACGCCTCCTTGGGAAGTCAAAGCACTGGATTCTGGCTCGACATTCCAAAACACTTCACATGTTGAACCAGTTTGCGTTGGCAAAGAATCTGAGGACAGAGTGCAAGGTTGTAGAGAAGGATCGAGTAAAAACAAGCGTCCGACGAGGTAAAATGGGATAGAGTGCATGGTGTCAATTTCGCTGAGCAATCCAGCATAGGCTTATATTTCATGATGCGTGAGGAAAGAATGATGCCTCAGCACAGGATTTTGATCATGGTAGGTTCATCTTCAGTCGTCCCATGAACGCGAAGCATATTCGCAGCTGAGATTCTCCACAGCGTCATCGAGTGTTGTCCACGCACAAAAGGCTACACGTATCGTATGCTCTCTTTTTTGTCTGTATCGATGCGTCTTCCGATCTCAAGTATGTCGATTCACCTCCACAGTACGAAATGCCAAGGGGAGAACAAGGCGGCGTCCAAGCTAGGGATGAATTACGTGCGACACGTGGACGGTGTGATGCAAGGCGTTGAATGTTGAATGCTATGTGTTAGTGTGATTTCAAGGGCAATCACTGGTTTAAATCTTGCTGGGATTAGACGAGTGAGTATGGCACTTGGGAGATTTCTAGAGTGATGATTCCTCTCAGTCGTTCAAAACATTCCTGTATTTAGTGTGTGATAGGTTCACCACCCGCGTTAGTCAAACGGGTGAGCCACCCTCGAAGCGGAACACTTCTTCCAAATACTAATGATCAACGTCACCTAGCGCACTGTCAAACCCGGTTGCGCATCACTTACCGTCCACCATGGCACGTCTCCCCCGCTCCCCGTCGCACCGTTGTTCAAGCTCTCCTGCATCCCATCTGTCAGTCTCCACCACCGCTGCGTCTCCTCGTCAGCTGCGATCGCCGCCATATCCTTGTCGTAGTCCTCGCCTGTGTATTTGAACATGGCGACGAGGAGTTGAAGAGGGGGGTGGTAGTGGATGGAATAGTCGGTGATGTGGTGGCGGGTGAGGGTAGCGAGGACGGTGGGCCAGACGGCGGCGTGGACAGCCTTGTACTCTTCTGCGCGGTCGGGTTTGAGCTGTGTTCATCGTGAGTGTAGGCGGAGATGCGAGACGACGATGGGCATCGATATGTGTTGCGGTCGTGGAAGGGGAATGGGGGACAGCAAATTCACCTTGATGATCTGGCAGATGCGTTTCGGTCGGGACATGGAGACTTGTGAATGACCCTGAGAAGGCGTCGTTTTGGTATCTTGTATCATCCCCCCCTCCTGCAATTCGAACTGGCTGCTTAGAGCAATGCAAATATCTAGTCGACAGCCCTTGAAGCTGCAGTGGTTTCAACGTTGATGCACGCTGAACGTTCAGTGACATTGCCATGCATTTGCATTCAGGTTTGGAAAGCAAGTCATCCGAGTCCATTTCATCTAAAACCTTTTTTTTTCCCCAGAGGGACACGTCCTCATGCAGGTGCTCAAAGCATTCAAGAGAATATAGCTCTCAGTGGGTATTCCTGTAGGCCTGATTGAACATGTGAAACTGAGGATGGAGACGGTAAACAAAAGTGTATGCAAGCCAGCAAGCGTACCGTGTGCTGGGAGGGGCAAAGCTAAAGCTGGGAGTGTTGGATCAAGTACCGCCTTGTGAGTTGGTCCATTCCAGGAGGTCTCAGCTTGACAGCCTATTTCATTTATTTTTGTTTTGATAAAAAAAAAAAAAAATGGTGGCTGTTGTCACCTATTTTTGAAACTCCGCAGCATCTTGTAACCACCGACCAAGCAGTATACATACGCACCATCTTCGACGCTCCACAGATTACTTGCCATGGCTGAAGGAAGCAACTATGACTATCTCTTCAAGGTGTGTCCTTCTTTCGTTAATGCCTTACCTCTCTGACGTAGCCGTGACTCGGTCAGGTCGTTCTAATTGGTGATTCTGGCGTAGGCAAATCGTACGTCTGCCTTTGAATCGCTTCTTCAGCCTTGTTGACCTTTTCTCTCCTCCTTGTTTTTCACAGAAATTGTATGCGCGTTTGAGCCCGTCTCGCGTGATGGAGCGTCGCTGACATCCTTGTCACTAGTGCTCTCGCGGTTCACTCGAAACGAGTTCAACTTGGATT
>JBBPKD010000227.1:0-28812 GCA_038089075.1 Singerocomus inundabilis
CATATCAGAGTACCGCAAGGCAAAAGACGGCCTCGGAGATATCCCCGATACTGAACCTGAATTTGCGTACGCTCTGCAGCGTGAATCATTGTTGGATATCTTTGTGTCGCTTTGTTCAGATAGTCCAATAGTAACGTCGCATTCTATCGTCTGTCGGTTCAATACTGACTCCCATTCAGCTTTACTTTGCTTTCTTGGCACTCGTCAGTCCCTCCGAGCTGTCCATCGTCCAACTTGCCGTTCTTGACCAGACTTCGACTTCATTGCGTCGTACATTTTTATACATGGGGCATCTTATCGATGTTTGGCCAAGCACATTTGCACGGATGAGGAACGTGTATGCCACTCTTGATACCAAGAGTAAGCTGAAGGATGGAGAAATGTTATTTCCACGCCCAGGATTTGAGGCTAGCGCTGGGATGGCTATCGAAGTACGGTAGGTGTATTTTATGCCTTTCGCGGTACATGAGACATAAAAACATCCATCCTCAGAAATGTGTCGTTCTCCTATCTCGGCGGTAAATCCGAACGCGCAGCGCTCTCTGGTGTTTCATTCACCATCCAACCGGGCCAGCTCGTCGTAATCGTTGGTGCAAATGGTAGCGGAAAATCGACAATCATCAAACTATTGAACCGCTTTTATGATTCTACTTCAGGCAGCATACTGATAGATGGGGTCCCGATTGAACAGTATAGAATAGATGAGCTGCGGAAGGGCATTGCGATGCTCACTCAGGAACACCAGCTGTATCCTCTGTCCGTCGAAGAAAATATCAAACTTGGTTCTTCGGTAGAAGGAAGAATGGATGACAAGCAAATGGTCAAGGCGTCCGTGTCGGCCGCTAGTGCGGACGGCATCGTGAAGAACCTCACAGACGGATACGATACGGTGCTGGAGCGCGTCAAGTCCAGCTATCTTAGCTACGCGGCTCACGGAAACAGAGAACTCGAATCTATCCAACAAAACTTGGAGAAATCGACACGTGTTTCAGGTGAGTGGTCACTCGTTGATTCTGCTCACCATATATTCAACTTTTTTTCTTGACGCCTGCAGGGGGAGAGAAACAGAAGTTGGTAGCGTACGTTTCGATCCCAACATACTTGTCCGTTGTTGCGACGGTATCTGATTGGTACGACCTCTTCAGCGCTCGCACGTTCATGCGCCTCTTCACGTCACCCATTAAGCTCGTGACTGTAGATGAGCCCAGTTCGGCTCTCGATCCCGAAGCCGAATACCGCTTGTTCGCCAACCTTCGCCAGGAAAGACACGGTCGAACGATGATCTTGGTCACGCATCGGTTCGGGCACTTGACGAAATACGCAGACCTCATCATGTACGTTCATTTTTCTCCTGTCATATCCCCACTCGTGGGGCTGGTTTACACATCACCTTCGCGGCCCAATGACTGACTGCCAATGATGAACGCTGATCTTACTCTACTCTAGTTGCATCAAAGAGGGTGCCGTAGTTGAGACCGGCACCCATACAGATCTGTTGTCGAAAGAGGGGGAATATGCACATTTGTACAACTTGCAGGCGGAGGCGTTCGCAAACCCATGACCAGGAGAGTAGAGGGTGAATTGATGAACTTTAACTTCTGTGCCACATGGCAGAATGTTGGAACACCTACTGCTGTGTACATTTCATTTATAGTAATAGCAAACTATCAACGAACACTGGCCCAACCGCTGGTGTGCCACTTTTGCGCTCCTTTGTTATAGGTGATATCCATCTTTTCTCAACCTCCAGACTTATATTCCCTCACTTGTGCATCTAATGGCCCTTCCAACTCAGAGAGTACTGCCATGGCAGCGTGGAACTTCTGTTCAAGGCTTGTGTGAAAGTCATTGACCCTCAGCATCGCGCCGTTCACATCTGTCCCAAGTTCGTTCATTACAATTCTTACGATGTCGTGGCTGTCATCCCCGCGCGATTGCTCGAGATTCCAGGAGAGGACATCCTTCAAAAGCGATCAGTAAGTCCTGTGGAGGGCGCTATTTGATCACGAACACTACTAACGTTACCGATACTGATCATGTCGATGGACGCGAAGCTCATCTCCCGAATTGCTGGATGCGAAATAACCTCATCAGGGATATTAAAACCTAGTTCTGGCATAACAAACACAGACTTCGCCACAATCGTGTCGCGTCGGAGCTCAATGTAATTCTTGACATCACGGATGCAATGCTCGGTTCTGTCGATGGCCCGCTGCACGACGGCCTCAAGATACTTCTCAAAGGCCTTGATGAACCTCTTCTGTGATTGCTTGCTTGAGTTCTTTATCGCGAGTTCCCAGAATCTGTTGAATAGATGTCATTTCAAATATTCCCAAGAGAGCTGATCCAGCACTTACTGACGAGCCACTTCCCCACCAATCCATTCGCCTTTCGATCGCGGCTTATATGGGTTTGCGGAGAGCGTCCATTATTCCATACGTTTGCTTTTGGACCACGCAAGGTTCAGACACATCTGAATGCTCATCGATGATAAAAAGCAAATTCATTAGATCACAACCAGCTCTAAGATGCTCTGATCGCATGGCTCAGAAACCATTTAGCTGTCTTGTATGTAGTCAGTCACCTTTTCTTGCCATAGGATAAGCCAAACAGGCAAGGAGATCTATCAAACAAGGTGAGTGTGTAAATTTAAAGTGTGGGCGAGATGCCTCACTGGCATCGCAACGATCAAAGGCCTCTTGTGCTTTCGGGCTGAAGGCACCAAAGCTTGCAGCTCAGGCGCAGATTTCTTTTTCACTTTGGCGTAATGCAAGTTAATACAGCGAGGCCAGGGCCATCTCGCAACCAAGTTCGGGATGAAGATCTTGGTTGGTGCATTATACTCATTGGCATGTTTCTTGAAGGAGGAGCCTTTTTCTGTAGCGAAGCCACTGACGATACTTTTATACCTCCCAGATATGACACTATAGGTTAATCGCTCCCAGAGAAAGCAGAGTGAATGTTTCCATCTGGTGAAGTGAAGATCGGATTGAGCTTTCACACCTGCAAGCTTTCTATTCAATATGACATTTAGATTTGCTAAAAAGAAAACTTGGTAGCCAGAATCTCCTGTTAATGCACGCTATCTTGGTGACATTGCATATTACCGTTAGTCATGAAACGCTCCATGATTAATGTCCAGCAAGGCGTAATCACAAACTCGTGTTGGGAATCTCCGAGGAAGAACGAAAAAAAAAACAGGTCGCACCTCTGACAAGTACCAGCACGTCGCTGAGGAATTATCTTTTTCAAGCGAAGTTTACATTGCAAAGGCAGTTCCTCCGCAAGCATGGTCTACTCTTCAGAGCATCCATCAAAGGTGAATACAAGTTCGGCAGTTAGGAGCGGACTTACTATTAAGGCAGGCGGTCTGTAGGTCTTGGGAACTTCTCACATCATATGAATCCCACAACCTGTCTTTCTTATAGAACCGTGTGTGCGTCTCCCCTGATAGCTATGTAGCAGTCCATTTCTGAGAGCTGTCCATCCCAGTGAGATCTACAAGACGAAGAAGACAGTTTCCTCACAAGCACGATTTATGCTTTCGAGCGTTGATCAAAGATATGCACTCACATCTCCTTAAGATCATGCTCATGGTATGTGCAACTCTTCACCCATCACGTATATACCCATTACTTCATCGATGCAGTCATCTCACCACAAGCAGTATGTATCCAATGTGAACAGTCGGTGCACACTGCACAGTGACATGGTGGTGGTGTTCCGCGATAAGAGATACACGGCCCGTACTTATATTGTATTCACTTCTAGTCATGCGATCAAATAGCGTGATCGTGCCGGGCATAGTCACGAGAATTTTTGTGGGCCCTGTGACTGACGTGAAGAAGCATGACCGCATATGATGATCCTTGAACGTTCCCAATACGGCATACTATGACAATAGTTAGCACAAAGCCCGGACAGCGGGAAATGGCACAGAGCGCTGGTCAACCGATGACTCCAGCCACCTCACTGTTAATATTAGCGGTTTATGCGTTGGTGTGCACCTGGCTTAACTGGTAACTAGGTGTTAGTCAACCCTTGTCAGGAGGTGATTGTCTGGAATCTGACGCTTCCAGCAAAGGGACACGCCCTCATTGAATGGATAGGCTTAGGAAAGGGTGAGGATAAGATGTCGATGAAGGCGAAAGTTATTGTGCGCTGTGGACGAAAACAACTACATGCCTTCTGTTCGCCTCATCTCAGACGGGATCAAGAGATTGTCTACACTGTACTCTAGCGCACAAGTTTGAACAAGCGATCTAAACGATCACGTTGGCCATGCGTCCAATCCTGTAGGACGAAATGCGTTCGTGTGAAGCCAGGGCCAATACCCCAACTTTACTGTGTACCTAGGAAACGAAAATTAGGAGGCGACACCGCTATGACTACCCCAGAGTGAGTGGCCGAACCTTGCACATCTCAGAGTAGAGCGCTTACTTCATGTCTGTCCGTAGTGGCTTGCCACCGGTGGCGAAAAGATTGTGGTTGCGGCTGTGGGTACAATACACGAAATATGGGCTTATATAATGGGTAGTAAACACCAAATATTACCGTTTGTAGTAGGTCCACTGATGGAATTTTGTCCTGCCAGCAGGGGACAGCCATCTCCTAACATATGTACATGCTAGTAAGTTCCTTTCTGATCTAGCAAACGGCGAACACGCCAGCTGAGGATGATTATATAATTCAGCCAAGACCGAAACGACGCAGGGGCCGCACCATCAATATTCCGGAATCAGCTGGCATATTGTACGTTTTCAACCTACTAATTCCCATCCTGTGACTCTCAGGCAAGATTTCCCGGCTCCTATCTGAGAATCAACAAGGGATGTGAATCACCTTGACCTTTTAGACGGTTGGCACACCTTGGACGATACGTGTATTGAACGTCGAGACGCCCGACAATCTGGTCCAGCCCGTCCTTTTCTTATCGATGCGTACTCTTCCCGTTGAAATGAAAGCCCTCTTCGGTGCTGCTCTGGTGGTTTTAATCACGTCTGGTGCTACCGCGTGGGCCACGACCGTGGATACGACCCAAACCGGGACCATGGACGGTCTCTACGCGCTCGTTAAGAGACGTATTCCAGCCCACAACCAGTCCTTCTACTTTGACTTGACGCCAGATGATAGCGTCCTGGATACGTTCACCTTGAGCAACGCAGACTCCCAATGCCAAGACAACCCTCAGATCAACATTAAATGCACCTCAGTCAGCGCATGCGCTCGCGGTCTCTATACGTGAGCCTTGTTTTCTCCTTTCTTCCATGGGCCGAAATGACACTCGCTCAACGCACGCACACACAAAAAGATATCTCACCGAATACGGTGGTGTCGACATCTGGTGGACTGGTTCTCGGCTCGAAGACCTTCCTGACAAGTTACCGTCCATCGGGACAGCTGTGACACGCAGCGCCCTCGTCCAATACCGCTACTTCTTCAACACGGTCACGTTCAGCTACACAACTGCGTTCTACACCTTTGATGACTGGGCGCTTCTCCTAGACTGGATGGCGCTCCGCGGGGTCAACCTCCCGCTCGCGTGGGTCGGCTACGAATACATTTTTATTCAGGTGTTCCGCGAAGCAGGGATGAACGACGCGGATATCTTTGACTTCTTGTCCGGACCACCTTTCCAGGCGTGGAACCGTTTTGGAAATATCCAAGGGAGTTGGGGAGGCGAGCTGCCCATACAGTGGGTCCGTGATCAGTTCAAGCTTCAGAAACAACTCATCCCACGCATGCTCGAGCTCGGGATGACGCCCGTGATGCCCTCGTTTACCGGATTTGTCCCACATGGTCTTGCTAATTTGTACCCTAACGCGTCCATCGTCGCTGGGGGACAATGGAGTGGGTTCCCGAATGCCTATTCAAACGTCTCCTTCCTCGAACCTTTCGACCCCCTCTTCGCTACCCTCCAAAAGTCGTTCCTGGACAAGCAAGCGGCTGCCTATGGGAACGTGTCGCACGTTTACACGCTTGACCAATACAACGAGAACAACCCTTACAGCGGCGACGTGTCGTACCTGCAACGCATTGCATCGAGCACGTTCGACAGCTTGCGTGCTGCGGACCCTGACGCGATCTGGATGATGCAAGGTTGGATGTTTTTCAGCTCGGAGACGTTTTGGACGACGGAGCTCGTCCAGGCGTATCTCGGGGGTGTACCAGGAAACGATAGCATGATCATCTTGGATCTCTACAGCGAGGCGCAGCCTCAGTGGCAGAGGCTAGACAACTACTACGGAAAGAAGTGGATCTGGTGCCAACTCCATGACTATGGAGGGAACATGGGCTTCGAGGGCAATTTCGTCAACATTACGGAGGCGCCGGTGAACGCGCTCGCCTCTTCTGAGGGTTCTATGGTCGGTATGGGGTTGACACCAGAAGGTTTGGAGGGAAACGAGATCGTCTATGACGTTCTTCTTGACCAGGCTTGGTCACCGACACCAATCAATGGAACATCATACGCTGCTTCATGGGTCTCGAGGCGGTACAAAGTTAATAATCTCCCATCAACCGCTGTGGATGCATGGCAGTTACTCATCTCAACCGTGTACAACAATCAAAACCCATTAGCCCAAGCGACCGTTAAGAGCATCCTCGAGCTTGCGCCAGCGTTGACCGGCCTGGTAAACCGCACCGGTCATCATCCTACCCTGTTGTTTTACGACACGAACACCACCATTGTCCCTGCGCTGCAGATGTTGATTCGTGCCAGCGATGAATCCAAGGAGCTCTCTACGATCCCAGAGTTCCGCTATGACCTTGTGGACGTGACTCGTCAATTGCTTGCCAACAGGTTTATTGACCTGTACGAGGCTCTCGTCGGCATCTTCAATGCATCAGCTGCGGACGCGGCTGCAGTGGAAGCGGCTGGAAAACCCCTCCTAGAACTCCTGTACGACCTCGACGCGCTCCTGCTCACAGATCCACATTTCTGCCTTTCCAACTGGCTCGATGCTGCACGAAACTGGTCGCACAGTAACACGACCTATGCGGCCTATCTCGAATACACCGCCCGGAACCAGATCACGTTATGGGGGCCGACGGGGGAGATAAACGATTATGCGTCTAAGCAGTGGGGTGGTCTCGTAGATGGTTATTATGCGCCACGTTGGGAGGCCTTTGTAGGGTACCTGGCGACTTGCAAGCAGAGCGGGACGCCGTATAACGCGACCATGGTGACGGACCTGATGATCAGGCTTGGAGAGCAGTGGGACAACCAGGTAGGGGAGTCTGCAAGTTGTAGCAAGGCAGGGGGGGATACGTTAGGGGTCGTGAGGGCCCTGGCTCTCAAGTACTCATAACCAATCGGCAATCACAACCCTCGTCATTGAGCATGACTGTGTGCCAGCGACGTGTGACTTTGTGCACAGAGAGGGTCGCGGCAGAATAGTCAGGGTTGTGTACTGCTAGGAACATGGTCATGATCGGCTAGGACGATGTGCCTGTTTAGCAAACACTCTAAGATTTAGACGAAAAGTGCCACCAAATGGATCGAGAGAACGTCGTCGTCGCTTGGTCCGACGACCTCGTATCGATCTCATGTTCATATGCCGCGGGAACTGCCGTGGAGGGATCTTCCGGTGGCGAGGCAACGCTGCTCTTTGCAACATACGTCATGCGCTGTTTCTTGTAGTGGCCCACAAGCGGACTGCACCGCTCCTAACTGACCTGTGGGCGGCCCATCACATTTCCTGTCCACCCGAGCGGCTACTATTTGCCAATGCCACTCCAGAGCTCACACGGGTCGCCTGCAGCCAAAGCCTACAAAGAACGAGGCAAGTCTGGCTTCCCCCTACTAATTGGAACACGGCCAGCAAGACAAGAGATCAATTGTCGATTACTACCCGAAAGCCAGCACCTGGTGGCTTAGTGGCAACAAAAGAGTGCGATTTGCTGCGCTCGCTGCGATCCCCGGACCTCGATATCCCCGATTATTCCTTTTCAGATGTAATTGGCAGACATATTGTACAACTGTCCACTGAAACGTGCATATCACCTACTGCAGGCCCATCGTCGCTCATCACGTGCGCTTCATCTGTGGGGGACAGTATCATTGTATAACGTTACTATTGCTGAACTGCTCTACCACAAACCTGTGGAAAGCTGTAGTCGGAGGATGGCTTGCAAAAGGAGAGGCTGTTGATCCCTCCATACTGTTCCTCAGGTCCACGGTATAGTGTTAACCGATGATGATGGTTCCTGAGGCACAAATTGGGACCTTGCACTCTGTGGGCGGTAATACATTGAAAGAGCGGATTCAGGGACCACAGTTTTGTTATGCCGCACTCCAGGCGAAAAGGAATGGAGTCTAATGGAACATTCTTATTCTTTGCCTTTGTGTGGTTGTCAGCAAAACCCCTGGATACCCTAAGCGTAGAGTTTCCGCACTGACTCATGCAGGTTCGCCACCGTGCCAGGACGACTCACTCGCCAAGTTGCCACTCTCACTGTCAGGGAGGGGACCTAGCTGGAAACCTGGTCAGCAGCAGCGGTGTCATTTGTACGTTTCTTGCAAAGCCGCCAACCGACAGCAGTGATTCCAAGCGCAAAAGATCGCACTCGGGGCACCAAAAGCTTAGAAACACCAGTTGAATTTCTATGACGGAATGGACACTTGAATAGTCCAACTCACCCTCGACAGCATGAGAATATGGATTTCCACGGTCGCAGACTGCGCAGCCTCATCTCGGTGACGTGTTGTTCCTTGCATCACAGTACTACAGATGCAAACTTTGCACCTGTGCACCTCAACTATATTTGGGTTAATTGGAATGGCTCCGAAGACTTGCACACTACGTGAACATTGTTAATACGAAGAGACTAGGCTCGAATACTGCAGTTGCAAAGTCATGTCTCAGACAGCGAACTACCAAATCGTCATTGGGCATCTTGTCATGGACGATGTGCTGTAACCGCCGTGCAGTCCTTATGGCAATGTCACCATGGGCGCGCGGCAGTGCAAGTGGCGCATCTGCAGAGTACAACGTGCTTGCCTGGTGGCTCTATCACATGCTGTTGGAGTGCCATGATTGGAAGATGACTTTGTCTCTGTGATTCTCATTTGCGGCAGCCTCGGTATCAACACCTTCAAAAGTTTTGATGTTGACGCGACTCTCATGGACGTATATCCCTGAGATAGTAGTGAGGCGTGCGAATTCCGGCTACAACGCACAACCTTCCTCATCGAGTTGATCCTGTTGGCTCAAAGACCAGCGGTGCACAGCATACCTCCTTGTGACGATATTCACATACACATCGGACTGGCTTGAGGCCGGGGTTATGAAACCATCCCCATTCACCCAAATGACAGTAAGCACCTCAACTTACACCGGTTAATGTCAGCAACTATTCGGCTTCCTATTAGAGTACCCCACAGGTGCTACTTTGCCAGGAATGGCTCGGCAGCGTGCTAAGAAAAGCCTGCCGGTTCTTTTTTTGGGCGCTAGCTTGTTTGACATGGTCCGCAGGCAGCGTAGTGTACACCTTTCCGCGGTCGTCACTGCATCTCGATTGTGACGTTTCCTATTCGTCCGCCTCTCAACAATCATACCAACGCCAAGCAATGCAGTGGAGTGTATTTCCCAAGTGGTCCCACGGTTGTCTTTCTTGGTCCACGAAAATCTTCAGGACACTCACAAGCATTGGGTCGTCGCAATTTTTTCTGCTTAGATGTAATGTCCGTGATGCAGTACAAGGACCGCATCACTGGATGATCGACGCACATCTATTTCTGGAGCTTATGTGACACTCTCACTCTCTCCGATTTGATCGATTCGGTCACAGTAACTCAAGTAACAAACATCCGTTATTTTCATTTCTGTAGGTGACATTTCTGGAAATACACATTATGTAGCTGACCAGACCATTCAAGACCGTAGAGCATTAAACAATGACCTCCAGATAGTCAGTTTCAGCAGTCGATTTCGTACTGAATTGCGGGCAAGTGAGCATGTTACGAACTCTTCACGATGTGCTTGATTTGCTGTAGCTCCATATCCGATATCTGGCCGATGAGAACCGCCTTCCTCGGATGCACTTCGCACGCGCCACTCGCCTAATATAGGAGGGCTGTCCCTGGGATTCCATCACGCCGGGCATTTTGGTAACCTCTGGAGAGTCGTCCATCATGTCGCCTAATACTGGTTGCCGTCATTGCCCAGATGCTTTGCCCGTTGAGTTGGTCTTCACCGCTATTGAGGCGATGGTATAAGTAATCGAGTCTCGAAAGTGAAACTCGTTGTGACTTCCTTTCCCCCCATCTCTTGGTTCCCGGTGTACTTCACAAGATGAAGTCGTTCCGCACCCTCGTAGCACTCGCGTTCGCCGGGATCGTTATGTCCCAAACTACTGTGACACCACAGTCTTTCGCAGCATCAACCTTTGATGTAGTGATCGTTGGAGGTGGGACGGCGGGTCTTGTGCTCGCGAACAGGCTGTCGGCTGGGCAGCTCCGCGTCGGTGTTATCGATGCTGGCTCATACAACTCATCCGGTGATCCTCTCCTCGATATCCCATATGGCGCCGGCACCTACCTCCAGACAAATGCTTCCGCGATTGGCAATCCTAATTACGACTGGGGGTTCTTCAGCGTCCCACAGCCGACACTGGGCGGTCGTAGCATCCGTTTCGCACGGTAAGTTCGGCTTTACTCCCTACCGGTTTTGCCCCGTTAACGACGCACTGCAGTGGGAAGGTATTGGGTGGCTCCTCCGCCATCAATCAGATGGCATGGCAGCGTGGCTCTAGCTTGGACTACGATACGTGGTCCACAGTATTTGGAAACGAAGGCTGGGATTTCAACTCACTCTTCCCCTATTTTGAACGCGTGGAAAACTGGACTTCTCCCGTCTACAGCGCCCAGCTCATCCCTGGAACGAAGCTCTCTGACTTTGACTCCCTAGCTTCCGTACAGGGCCAAAGTGGGTTGGTTCAAACGCGCTACAATAGGTACCTCCTCGAACTCGACACTCTGTTGGCTGAAACGAGTGCAACGCTGGGTTACCCATTTGATTATAACCCGGACAATGGGCAGGACATTACATACATTCCTCTTGCCGGGATTGACAACTCCGTCGATTATTCCACCGGAAAGCGTAGCTACGCCGCTCCAGCATATTATAATCCAACAGTAAGGGGAAGGCAGAACCTGTCCGTGTTGACGGGTGCCCTTGCCAGTCGGATCATCTGGGACAATTCGACGCTCGGAAGTGGAAACATCAAAGCCACAGGGGTAGAGTATATCGTTAACGGCACAGCCTACGTCGTGAATGCGGGCAAGGAAGTCATTCTCTCTGCGGGTGCGTGTGCAGGTTCACGATCGCAGACTGTGCGAGCTAAGCGGTCATTGTCGTTTATACAGGAAGTTTGAAAACCCCGCAGGTTCTGGAGCTTTCCGGTGTTGGAAATGCGACGATTTTGAAAAACGCGGGAGTGCCTGTCGTCCTGGACTTCCCACAAATTGGCGAGAATCTGCAAGATCAACCTTTGGCCTTGACGGACTACCTCGTTAAAGACGGCGTCAGGACGCTTGGTAGGGGACTCTGCTTGATGTAATGATGCGTTGCTAACATTAGGTGACAGACTCGCTCACGTGGAACCAAACTTACTTCAATGAGCAAAAGGAACTCTAGTCAGTCCTCTACATTGTTTACCCTTACTCCGCTAAACTAGCATGGTTCCAGTGATACCGCCCATACCGGCGCGTTCTCGTGGACTGCGAGTGTCACTGGTTCCTGGCCGCTCGAAGACATCTTTTCCAAGGACAACTACACATCGCTGCGCGACAACGTGAACAATGTCCTCAGTGGCATGACGTTGACGCCGTTGCAAGCCGCCTCATACAACGTCAGCCTTCAAATGGCGGACGCTGGCGCTCCATGGATCTGCTTCACCTACTTGTCACGTGGTGGCTTAGCAAGCACTGCACAGCCGAACAATGGCTATGGAACCATGGCAGTTTGGAATTTGGTTCGTCGTGATTGGTTTCTGGATGGGACGGATGACTAACACCCTCGTCAGCACGAGCTGTCGCGTGGATCCGTCGTAAGGTTCCCTCCGAGAGTGGACTCGTATGCCTGCTCACCCTGATATGCTAGCACATCAACTCCTCGAGCCCACAGGCTTCCCCTCTGATCGACCCCAGATACATGTCATTCAACTGGGGTAAGACCTCACAGATCGCCTTGAGATTTCACAGAAGCTGAGTTACAGACTAGATCTCGCCGTGTTGTCCGCCGGCACCCAGTTCTTCGATAAAATGGTCTTTTCACAACCTTATGCGAGCCAGATCCAGTCGAGGGTTACGCCCAACTCCACAGTTCAGGCCTTGAGCCAGTGGGAGCAATACGTGCTCGGAACCGTTGGGGTGCGTACTCTGATCCTGTTTTCTGCCATGTTTGGTTTCTGACGAGTGCTACGACTGCAACCTACACAGACCATTAACCACCCCACAGGTACATATCTTATCGAGAGTGAGCGATTGACACGCTGACATAGGTATCCCAGGCACAACACCGATGGCATCAAAGAACCTAGGAGGTGAGAGCACGGCGTCTTCTTTGCAAACGGTAATGTCTGACGTTTTGACAATCTAATTTAGGAGTCGTCGACCCCCGGCTTCGTGTGTACGGATTGGAGAACGTACGTATCGTGGACGCTGGCGTTATCCCCCTTGCCATTGGTGGACCCCCTCAACAGACCGTGTACACCATTGCAGAAAAGGTATGTGTTTGAACTACGTCTATCGCAGCGCGGGTGCGTGACTTACCTCGTCTTGTTTTTCCTCCCCCAATTAGGCATCGGATTTGATCCTGGAGGATCTCCTAAATTGAGGTGGAAGCGCGTGTAGACGCGGGGTCTACCACGAAAGGCGTTGCTCATCTCGAAACATTTTTTTTGTATACGCCGATTCGGCATCGACCGCAGATGGACTATTTACCATTGCCCGCCTAGACCAGACTAGACACCTCCTCATCCATTCATCACTGCATTTCTTCATTTCATTTATTGATAATCAACATTACTAGCGTGTTAGTATTGACTTATTACTCACTGCGTAACTAAACCAGTTCGTATGTGGCACTGATGTGTCGCCTAGAATAAACACGTTCCACTATTTTTTGTGTGGGTGCATCAGATTGACTAGGCATGTACCTTCTACATGAGTTCATTGGAGATGGTAGTCGAAAAGAGATGGGCAAGCAGAGTAGTAAGAGAGAAAGGCCAGCGTGGAGGCGAGCAAAGAGTGTTCGGTGAGTGCACTAGCCAGGTCAGCAGCGCTATGCCTCCACGAACGTTGAAAAGGTAGTCATGAAATACCGGAGCGACGTTTTGACTCCATCCAGTTCGCGTACGATTGATTGCGCGAACATTTGGCCTCTAGTAGAGACACACGATCTTTAATTTTTGTGGACAAGGCTGTAGGAGTACTCGTGAGAACTTTCAATGCGTGTTCTCGGAGGTCCGAGCGGTCCTCCCCACCTTAACTACGCGAATATCAAAAAGAAACAAACACCCCTGCAGTGTAACGGACATATCTCATATAGAACGGTGCAGTGCCCAGTATTTCTTTATACTATCGAGGGATGAAGCTGGGATTCTAGAAGACAACTTCCAGCTTCCTTCCGCCGTGTGTGAAATGAGCCCACGTTTTCCGGCCATCATCGATCCTTGAGGCCTTGAGGGGCACAGGCCAGCACTATCACCTTGACTTATATCACAACCTATGCCCGGTCGTATTTTCTGGGTTCTTGTTTCCATCTTACGAACACGGGTATGAGCGTACTGCCTCTGACGATATTTACCGTTCCAACAGCCCCTCGTAGAGAGTCAAGTCGAGTTCGCTATCCCAGCTAATACTTGATCTATTTTTTCAGTGGGAAACACAATAGTCGAGGGTATGCGGTGTGTCACCCGTCCCGATAAACCTGTAGGACGGAAACGCGGCTCCCCTTGGATGTTTCAGAGTCTTCAAGGGCTGTAACCGGACGCGGCATTTCCTGGGATCCCCTATCACCACGGACACGTTGTTAAGTCCTTCTGCATTGCATTCGTCCAAACTGTGCGCCACGTGTTTTTAACCTGCGCTGGGCTGCTCACACCGCACCCAGAAGTCGAAGAAGGGGGACGGGCCCTGCGATCGTCTGCGTCGGATCCAAGTGGTCTATGCGTAGAATGTTCTTTTCAGTGTGGTTCGATCGCCCCTTTGTGTAGAGGACGAACGGCACGCGGCGTCTGCATGTCCGCGGTTGTGGCTGTTGGCAGTATCTGCCCTCTTGGATCCTTCAAAAGGCCGTCAGTTCTTGCTTCCCCCTTCCACTCCAGCACTCTCCGTAAGATTTTTTTTTGGTTCATCATGGCTGTATCGATGCTTCGCGCCCTTGGACAGGCGACCTCATCCTCTACTCCGTCGCGCTCAGACACCCGGAAGAGAATGCCCTTTCATCGCGGGACATACTCGTTCGTCAATCGACAGAGTGGAACCGCGATGGAGATGACCAGCGACCACATTATCGTCGGTGAGTTCTAATGTTCTTCAATTATTATTTTTTCTTTCGTGTGGTTTCGGTGGTAGTTTTACTCACTAAGTCACACACCCGCATTCATCAGGTATGCCTCCGAAAGATCTGGACACCCAAAAGGTCTGTTGTCACCACGGTACTCGTAACGCATCCACTCACTGGGACGTTTCGATGAGACAGTGGGAGGTGCAACCGCTCGGCGCGGGTCACTCGATTCGAAACCTCAAGTACGGAAAATACTTGTCCGTCAAGTCTATTGCCAAGGAGGCACTGGTGGTGCCAAGCGACTTTCCCGTGGCGTGGCACGTGAAAGAAGTGCACGTTCCCGAGGAGAACGCCGCGTTTTACGAGTGCGTACGAATCATTGGATGGGACTCTGTTGGCCTGTCAAAAAAAAAAGATCGGCGCTTACTTGCTTTGGTGTTGATCTTCCAGAATACGCTGGCCCGGGACCGAGTTTATTTTTGAGCTGTCAGAGTTTGGGAGCTCCGCCCCGAAGACGAAGGTAAACGCACTGCTAGACCCTCTTGTAGATGTACATCACTCATGTGGGGATGTCATTTCAGATACATATTTCAGAAGGCCAGTTGCCCGCAGACCAGCAACGCTGTCGATATTGGAAGGCGAACCGTATTAGACAAAGCTCATTCTATCAACCTTCGGCCCCCACTTCTCAAGGCCAAGGAAGTGGCATGGGTTATAGTTTCTTTGGATTCCCAGGTGAGCTCTTGAGCCTCGGTGGTTTATGATGAAACGAACGACAAATGATTGACACTTTTTTTTCCGATCTCAGAAAAGTGGATATCACCGGCCTCTGCAAAGAAGGTGCAGATTGCAGCACAGAACCGCAAGGAGCCCAACAAATGAGCGGATCCCACTCACATACAAGTATGTTCTCAAGAGACACTAGTTTTTGTACGCTATGTAGGTTATCATTAAAGTCCATTTTCGCGAACGACCCTGGGCTCGGAAATTGTTAAGTGTCAAGGCCACCTACCCGCCGCAATCTCTTGGTCATCTTCGAAAAGGCTATGCGATTAAATGATAAAATTAAATAAAATTAAAGAGCATAGACTGCATCTTCGAAGTTCCGGAACTGATAACCCCATCTCCGCTTCTCACTATACCGAACGGGTTTATTAAATATCTGGGATGGCTGTGGAGACTCTCTTCCTGTGCGCCTCGCTTTGTTCGGGAATGACGCGCTATGCATTAAGGGTTCCCAGGCTATTACGATATCATTTTCTCTGCTTGCCCGCCACAGGCCTCTGCGACCAGATTCAAATAGGCATAATTGGGTCGTCGGACTAGGTGTGATTCCGTGAGAGGGTTTTCGAAGAAAAAAAAACACTGCTTCGCCTTGGTGGGATATTTGATTATTTGATTGATCATCGACGCCGAGGAATGCAGTAAATCGTTCGATCTAATCAACATGCGCTCGCTCGAGTTACTTGTCCGACTGATTCCGCAGTTGGGATTCGGATGCGCCTTTGCTCCGCGTTTCATCCTTGGCACGGTGTGGTGCTTGGACATTGTAGGGTGCAGGCCGCTGGGGTTCAAGCTCGGTTTTCTCTCATGCCCCGGACCCTAGTACAGGTTGTGATGGGGCCAACCCCTTTGTGGCATGCATGGACGGATTCCAAGTGTGGAGTGGGACTTGCACCGAGCATGTACTAATCAGATGTTCCAGCTGACTCTGATCAAATGATCGGAAGTACTAAGGTGTAAAGGTCCCATAGCAGCGGACGTGACATTCAGCTCTCATGTTCACGACATCCCTGCGCCGTTCCAACTCGGTATGTATGACACCCAAACAGACCCCGAGTCTCCTCTGATTTATAGCCCCATAATTACTTGCCTGATACGAATAAGATGCTTACTGAATATCTTTGATGTCCGATCAAAACAATATATTGGTCTTGAAGGGGCTATCCCTCGTTGCCGGAGATGCTCCTTCCGCTCGGCCGTGTGAACAAGCCCCTGGGATTAAACTCATTGTCCCGTACTATCAGCAAATGTGTCCATAGCCACTTTTTCGGCACTTCTGAACCAGTTCTGGTCTTCGCCATCCAAACTTGTAAGCCAGACTGGCCCAAAAAAAAATCGAGTTCGAGTCATTCCTTTTGCAGACAAAAGAAATCACACGAATCGCCACAGGCTCCGAGCCTTACAGTAATGTAACAGCTTCATATACTTACTGTATAAAGCACCCAACCTATCGACCGACTCCAGGATAGATGCAGCCGTGGGAAAGTTATACCTCGGAGTAAAATGCGTCAGCGTTGCCTCCCTCCTTTCGTCATACGTTGCGAGAGGGGATTTTACAGTGATGCACGTCTGAAGGACCCAGCTCACAAGAAGAGACGAACTTAAACATTAGAAATGGCTGCGTAGTGTATCGCCTGTGGTGAACTTGGGGTGTAGGTGTTCACAGTAGTATTCGATGCAGCGTTTCGTTGCTCATTCTGCAACGTCGTTTCACCAAAGAGATATAAACATCCTTATACCCTACGCAAAGTACTATCCTTGCTCCACCCATTCACCGTTCAGAGCCATCAGGTTGCACGAGCTGGTAGATGTCGTTTGATGATCTTTGTGAGGTCGCGTTATTGATCATACTCCATCACCGGGATATTCGCATCTCGGATCCTTGGCTCATTTTCTGGGAAACCTCAGGTTCGTCAATTTGTATGAAAAGCACTGCTCAAATCTCGACGTCCAAGTTGAGGTTCAAGAAAAAGCACACGGTCTCGGGCGTGGGAAAGAGTCAAGACCACATTGAAGTCAGAGGCGCTCTCTCGACTTTCTGATTGACACCAACAGTTGCAAGATGAAGCAAAGTTCGTCGCAATGTACTGGGAGAGGCTGCAGCTAGCGAAATCACTCCTCAAACTGTACTGCGATCCGTCTGCCGTGACACCCCTGATATATCAGTTGATGTTTTTCTTTATCGAGAACCAATGTTAGGCTGAGCGCAGAGAATACCGTCTGGCATCAGCAAGTTTCCAAGGACTCAAGGATGTTCGATATTGTTGTGGTTCAAAACCTTCCGGCACCACTTCATGAGAATTTCGCTGTATCATGTAGTGTCACTACCAGTCGGATCCCGGTACTAGTGGGTCTGCTGACCAGCTTGTGTGCTTCCATTCCTGACCGTGCCATTCTCACTCCTCAGTGCCTCTCGTTGGCATGCGCCCTCCCCCTTTCCCTATCTCTCTCTCTACTTCCCGTCCTGGAACTACCCTAACTTTGGTCCCCTGATCGTGTCGTGTCGATGTCGAACAAACACATATTCGAATCAGCGGAAGGGCTCGTACTCGCCTCTCTGAGAGGAACCGTGGCTCAGAACCCAGCATTGCGACTGTACGTCCCCTAATCCTTTCCATGTGCCCCTTCTGACGGAACCCCTATCGGAAACACACAGTCATGCGCCAACCAAAACTATTTATGCAGCCCATCCATCCCCGTCTACTCGCATCGCCGTCATATCCGGCGGTGGTGCCGGTCATGAGCCAGCCCACGCTGGCTACGTCGGGTATGGCATGCTCACGTCCATGGTTTCCGGCGACATTTTCGCCAGTCCCAGTGCCAGGCAAATCTTGGTTGCCATCGAGTTCGCGGCATTTGTGGGTCTGGAGTATGCAGCGGGTGAAATTGAGGGAAGAGATGTGGTCATCGTGATCAACAACTATACAGGCGACAGACTCAACTTTGGGCTAGCGATCGAGCAAGCGCGCGCGAGGTACCCAGGACTGAATATCACGTCCGTTCTTAACGCAGACGATGTATCGCTGCTCCCACAAACACGCGGAGCAGAGGCGGAAACAAGTTTGGTGGGCCCCAGAGGACTAGGCGGGAACATCTTTGTGTGCAAGGTATTGGGTGCATATACAACATTTGGAGAAAATGGGGGTGAGGTCATGATTCGTCTCGTCAACGGTGTTGTGTTGATTACCTTTCTATAGCCTCGACGCTCCCGACGTCTCCCAGGCCAACGCTTGAGCGGGCAAAGTTGCTTGGTGATGCACTCGTAGCTCATCTCAGAAGCATAGGCGCCACTCTGGGTCACTGTCACGTACCTGGTCGGCAGCCTCATTCTGGTACGTACTCAGCTGGGTCATTAAATGACGACAATGTAGGCTTATGGTGCATGTTTTCTTCTTTGTCTGCCAGCTTTTGAACTTATTGCGGATGGACAAATTGAGCTTGGACTTGGGCTTCATAACGAGCCTGGCGTACGCTGCGTACCACTTACTACTCCTGAGTGGCTGATCAGTGAGATGGTGAGGACTATCAGAGAGAGCGGGGGAGGCTGGAAAGGATCGGATATATACATCGGTACGTCTTTTTCGATGAGAGTAACGGTCCTACACCACGGTTGAACTCACTGACATAGAGCGGAATTTGAGGCATGAGGCCAACGAAACCTGGATACGTCCTAGAGACGAGATCGTGTTGTTCATCAATAACCTAGGAGGAATATCTGTCCTTGAGATGGGTGCTATCGTGGAGCAAGTTCGGAAAGAACTCGGTAAGCCCTGAATACCCGTTGAGCGACATCATGATTGGGTTGGATTGATCGCGATACACTGCATATCGCAGTTTCATATGGGATCATACCAAGAAGGATCTATAGCGCACCATACATGACATCTTTGAATGCCCCTGGTTTCTCTATATCACTAGTCAATGTAACAAGGATCGAAGGAATTGTAAATGGTACGCGATTGACTTCTCTCTCCTACTCTTGATGACATCAAAGTTCATATTAGAAAGCTCCCCGGCAGATCCGATCGATCTGCTTGCCCTCCTCGATGCCCCAACCGAGGCATTGTCCTGGGTGGGAGTGAAGTCTTGGCCAACACAATTCAGGTCGACCTCCAGCGACCAGAATGTGGAATCAGAGGCCATGGATTTGCTCCAATCAATCCATACATCTTTTCGTCCCGATACAGCGGGTACCTTATCTTTCCCTGGACTCAATCATAGTGTCAAGGAGTATACATGGACTGATCTTGGATTCTCAGTCGAAGAGGTGGAAAGAGGTGTACGAGGGGCGTGTCAACGTGTCCTCACAGCAGAACCGGATATGACGAGGTTCGATACTATTGTTGGTGATGGAGATTGTGGACATACGTTTGCAAGTGGTGCCAAAGGTGAATTTAGACCTAGCATACAGATCTGGTTCTGAATTTCTCGATTCTGGCAGAGATCCTTGAGGCGTTGGATCGCGGTGAGCTCCAACCCCGAGTACTGAGTCCTGCCTCGTTCGTGTCTAGTGTAGGGGTGACGTTGGAAGGTGCTATGGGCGGAACGATCGGTGCCTGTACGTTCCACTCACACAAAGTTCAGAAGTTGACTCCTTGACCTTTATCTCTTCGTTAGTGTTTGCGATATTCTTCACCGCGTGGTCGAGTGCACTGCGCAGAGACCCGAGCTTGCAAAGCGGTTCCTACTCTCCGCTCAATGAAGCGCTTGTCGCACTCGGGAAACACACTCCGGCCCGTCCAGGCGACCGAACCGTCGTCGATGCTCTCGTCCCTCTTTGTGAGTCTGTACTGTCCACAACGACACAGAACCTTGGACTCGAATCGGTTGCGAAGGCGGTGAAGGGAGGGGCAGAGAACACTAGAGGGATGTCAGCGAAGCTTGGGCGGGCAGCCTACGTGATGGCAGACGGCGAGGACGTGCCGCCGGACCCTGGCGCATGGGGGGTGGCGGCTATGGTGGAGGGATTTGTCGATGGCGTACAGGCCGCTGCTTCGTAACCCCCTGCAATCAGCTAGTGGGTGTCCTTGGAAATCGAGATATACTTAGGAGAAAAAAATTCATTGTTGAGAAAGAGCCCAATCGTCCGAGTCCTCAGGGCCTCACGTACGAGTCAGAATCACTGGGGGACCTGTGGTGCCTAGTGGACCTGAGGTACTAGTTTTTGAGTGCCGTTACCCTGTCATTGGCCGTTCTCTTTTTCATTCGGGTTGGCTGATCCTGGGTGGGGTCGTCTCCAAGAGCTCGTCCACGTTGTCAATGGACAGGGACCCGATGACCCTGGTCAACCACTTCGCTGGGTATCCGCTGACATTTTCCCAGATCAATTGCTCCCCATGCCTTCATTGTTCAACTACCGCATCCTTGTCAAATCTCGGCGCCTGGAACGGAACTTGCGCTGAGACTGAAGGCCTTCGGACTCTGGTGGCTGCTGATTGAAGCCTATATGAGACTACGTCACTGGTTGATGTATCAGCCACGTGTACACTTTCATTGTACATCCCTACTCAGGTGACGATTTAACTTTCCTTGTACCCACGCATTGCAGTCCCGTAGAGTGTGATTCAGTTCCGCTCGTCCGCCTGTCCCGAGGATTCCCGCCGTTAGTCAAACCTGGCTCTCGACTGTATTGACTTACGTTGCCTTTTTGTCATGGTGTCGAAACTATGGCCGACGTGTGATAGACTTGTGGGAGTCGGTCAGTGACAGGTCTCCCCCTTCATCCCATTTACTGTCAGGAGCCAAGTACTGACACCGGGAATTGACAGGTTTGCATCGCGGGCACGCACTTCCCGGGCTGTGGAGCACCGCTTCTTCTACGATGTAAAAACCAGGCTATTGTCATGCCCGTCTGCCATCTACACGATGATTCAATGGGGAAGCCCGGCTGTTGAGGCTCGCCTCGCCGTCATCGATGTACATTTGACATTTATGCTGCTCGGTCTTTATGGGTGCGTTCTCTCACCTTGTCTCTGAGCAAAGAGAAAAGAAAATTGTGCTCAGAGTAGTTTTATCCAGGTGGGAATACTTGCGGTCCCTCGATGTGGAATATGCAGTCGTCCGTATGCGTCTGAACTTCCGCTGTGCGTTGGTAGGCAGCTAGACCTTCTTTGCGTGATTTTAGTCAATAATTCTCTGCCAAAGATGCCATATCTTGTTGGACGTGTAGCCCTCTTGACCGCCCTTGTGCTGCTGTAAGTGCTGGTACGGTAAATGGATACTTTGTGACTGATATAATCATATCCATACAGTGCAACTGAGAAGAGCCTGGGGCCGGGATCATTAGCTTGTGAATGTCAGCGCTTCCCTACATACCGAGTGACTCTGCAAAACTCACCAATCTTGTCAGCGGCCTTCGTATCTGCAGCAGTGAGACACATTGCCACAGTCCTGCTTAGACCTATCCTTGTTGAAAAACCGTTCATTATAGGCGCTATCATCCATTGCGCAAGCTTGTTCTTCATCAAATCTGATGATTCGCACGTGAGTTCAAGTGCTGGCACTTGCTGGCTAGTGTGTTATCTTATCACTTGGTGCAGATGGCTGATCTGGAAGAACTCCCGTCCGGTGCATATTCTACTATCGCTTGTTGCCCTCGGACATTGGACCGTAATAGTATTAAGTATGAGTTCGTCTTCTCTATCATCACCCCAACAAACCATACTCTTGTTAGGTGTCTCACAGATCAAGTCCTTTAAATCAAATGGAACTTGTGTCTTCTATCTTGCGCGAGAGATGGTGGCCGCAACAGTCTTTGCCTACAGTAAGCCAAGTTATTGCACCCGAGTTATGACTCTATTCATTCGATGGGCTCAAGCCATGTGCTATGACTTCCTCGTCTTTGTATTATCCATCGTAAAACTGTCAAGACAACGCTCGAAAGATAGTTTGAGTCAACGTTTACGCTCACAAGGCATCTCTTATTTCGCCGTCGCGGTCGTCGTCAATGCTTTACCAACGGTCTCGAACTACTTCTACAACTTTTATCACATGCTCATCATTATTCACAGGTTTTCGTATTCCGTGGTCCCGCCAGTACGATAACACTCTTTCATTGTGTTTCGTAACTTATGCGTTCTAGCCATGGCGGCTTTGACTGGCAATTTTGGTAAGTCGGTGGTTCGTGGGCGGCATGAGCATGAACGTAACTGACGAGGTTGCGCCAGTCATGACCGCAAGGTATCTTATACGTTGCTATCCGTGTCAGACCGGCCGACCTTGAACCACTTTAGTACGATCGTATCGTGTAGAGCAGTGAGGTCACTTCTTGACCTTGGTGATACCCAATCGAGGTATGTTGTGTTCGATGTCGAATGCGACACACGTCACATTGCTTACAACTCACCCTAGCGACGAGCTTGAGAATGCCGAGGGCGACGTCACATTGACAACCGAAATTTCAGTCGGCCAATGTGCGTCGATTGATCCGACGAACGTCTAATGTTCTTTCTTTCTTTGCTCAAAACATGTGTACGTGTCTGGTGCTTCGTTCTAATTCGTGACTAGCTTTTGTTGTGTCGCCATCATCATTATCTCTTGTCTATTTTTTTTCCCTTGTTACTGTAGCCATACGACGTGTCTCTTCTTCTGCTTCAAACAGAAAGTCTAATGGGATCCTGTTCGTGGGTGCTCCAAGTCGGATTAGACCTGGCATACCACGACACATCCTGTTGATCGATACCACATTTTAATCGTGCCGTTTCATTCGTCGAATCCAATGAACCAAGTGTCATGAGGGAAAGGATGTCGTGTTTTAGTGAGTGGGGTAGTAAGTCGAATGCGTATAGTAGTATGCGTGGATGCAGGTTAAGCTCTATGAATGCGCAGATAATTAAGAGATAACTCCCGGCTTCTAACTCTCTAGTGTGTTGTCCCAATCCCTGTCGGCGACCGCGCGTCTACTTCTTTGCCTGAGGCATCGTCTTTTTATACGCTTCCTCGAGCTCCTTCTGCACTTGCGGTAACACCGGCAAGTGAGTCTACGAAAGCAGCAAGAAGAAAAGAAACACCGTCAGCCACGGCAACAAGAGAAAGCAAAGGGAGGGCTCAAAACGAAAACGCACCCGGTACTCCATACTAAACTCCCCCTTGCCCTGCGTCGCCCCCCTCAACTGACTCGAATACCCAAACATGTCGTTCAGGGGTACCTCGGCCGTACACGTAAACTCCTCGTCCCGCACCTCGCTGTCCAAAATCGTCCCCCGCCGTGCGTTCAAGCTCCCGATCACCGCCGCTTGGAACTCGCCTGGCGCAACGACTTCGACCGTCATGATCGGTTCCAAAATGATGGGCTTCGTCTTCGAATAGATCTCGCGAAAGGCGGCAATGGTCGCAATACGGAATGCGAGCTCAGAAGAATCCACAACGTGATAAGAGCCGTCTTGCAGAACCATCCGGGCACCAACGATCGGGTTCCCCGAGAGCGTACCCTTCTCGAGTGCTTCAAACCAGCCCTAGCAGACGTAAAAACATGCACATCAATCCAAAGTCTTCGACGAGTCTCCGAAGCGCGGAGACGCCACCGGAACACGACACACACCTTTTCGCACGCAGGAATGTAGTTGTGTGGGATGTTCCCCCCCATGACAGTGTTTACAAACTCCCTATCCTGCCCATTCTCTGGATCGAATGGGATGGACTCCACATACCCGATCACCCGAGCAAACTGACCAGCACCCCCAGTTTGCTTCTTGTGCGTATGGTAGAACTCGGCACGCTCCGTGATCGTCTCGCGGTAGGCCACGCGGGGTTTACCACTCGAGACAACGACGCCGTACTCGCGACGCATCCGTTCAATGTATATCTCGAGATGGAGTTCACCCATACCAGAAATGATGGTCTGATACACGAGTGAGACTAAATCGAGGCGAGTAAATGAGATAGTATACCTCTTTGCTTTCGGAGTCAATGTGCACCTTGAACGTTGGGTCTTCCTTTTGGAATCGGTTGAGAGCACGAGAGAAGTTGGGTGTCTCTTGTCCTTGAGGTTTGATAGCCAGTGAAATGACGGGTGCAGGGACGAACATGGAGGTCTACACAATCATATAAGTTTGGTCTATCGCCTTCGCAACAGGACTTGCCATGGAGAAACTTGAAGAACCATCCGTGAAGGTATCACCAGACGAACACTCGACACCGAAAACGGCACAAATTTCACCAGGCCCAATGGAATCAATGTCCTACAGAGTGACTGAGTACATGAACAAAGCAACGAAAGAGGGACTACCAACCTCCATCTCGTTACTGTGCATACGAACCAAGCGTGGAACTTTGACCCTCTTGTCCGTGCGAGCATTGAAAATGAATGATCCCTTCTTCAAAGTGCCCTGATAGACTCGCATGTAGGTCAACTGACCAAACCGCCCTTCTTCCAACTTGAAGGCCAATGCAACAAGGGGCGCTGCGGCCGCAGGGACAAGTGGAACCGGAGGAGAGTCATGTGGTAACCTTGTATCGTGAGCAGTGACAACCGACTCGGCAGGGTTTGCAAGGTAAGCGCAAACACCATCCAGCATAGGTTGAACAGCCGTGTTCTTAATAGCCGAACCAAGGAAGACTGGGGAGAACTTGAGACCGACGGTCGCGCGGCGAATGGCTTCGGCGATCTGAGGACCAGAGGGTGTTTCGTCGGCAAGAACCATATCGGCAATTTCATCGTCGACTTCGGCAAGTTGTTCAATGAGCTCGGCGCGTTTTTCCTTGGCAAGATTGACAACCGAGGCAGGGATCTCGTCCGATGTTACGACTTTGATACTAAGTAGACGCATGAATGAGGTCGAGAGTCAACGGAAGCAATGAAATCAACAATACCCTTTCTCGCCCTCATTGTAGATTGCCTTCCAGTATACCAGATCTACAACGCCCTTGAGCTCGTCTTCAACACCGATAGGAACCTGGACTGCAGCTGCGGCAATTTTGAGCTTGGACCGAATTTGACCAATAACTCTCCAAGGATTTGCACCGGGTCTTGAAGATATGGTCCATCAGCACTATTGGCTACCAAATTAATGCACCAGGCCACACCTATCCATTTTATTGATGAAGGATATCCGAGGGACGTGGTAACGGCGCATTTGACGATCGACTGTGGTAGTTTGACTCTGAACGCCTGAGACAGCACACAACACTAAGATGGCGCCATCGAGTACACGCAAGGCGCGCTCGACCTCTATCGTAAAGTCGACGTGTCCTATATCATTTGTCCGACTTGGCGTGAGCGCGTGGCATCCCAAGATGAACAGAATGGCACCAACCCGGGGTATCAATGATGTTGATAGCATACTTTTCTTTTTCGCCAGTCTTGGCAGATGTCGTTTCCCAATCGCAGAAAGTAGCCGCACTTTGGATGGTGATGCCTTTCTCGCGTTCGAGCTCCATGCTGTCCATCTTGGCACCGACCGCATCCCGACCGCGGACCTGTGTACGTTGTGTGGTTAGAGAGTCAGCATGTCACAAGGGCTGCATCATCGTTCCGGTGCAACGACAAACGCACCTCGTGAATCTCACGGATTCGACCAGTATAGAACAGAATGCGCTCCGTGAGGGTGGTCTTTCCCGAGTCGATGTGAGCAGAGACACCAATGTTCCTTTGGAACTTGATCCGCTTGAGGTCTGCCTCCGAAAGGTCGTACTTGGGGTACACAGGCTGTGGTAATTCCGTGTTCTCTTCGAGACGCGCAGTGGCCGTCGAAGCAGCCCGCCAGCCCAGGGAAAAGATGGTGGCAACCCTGGAGGCCGACGGACGTGGGCGGGAGCAAAGTGCCCAGTGCGATGCACAGGGCACCCCTCGAACGAGTGTCTGCATCTCGAGACAACCTGCTCGTTGAAACCGGAAAATTGGGAAGCTCACACCGCATGTGAATTTACTACCAAATTAGGATATCCTCAACGCAAACTTGAGTCGCCGTATGTACTAATGATACTCTACAGTACAACGCTACTCAATCGTCATCTTCGTCGCCTGACAAAATAAATTCTGACTTCGTTGTTTCTGCCATCGTGTTGGGGCTGGTGTTGTGTTGGATCCAGTAGTGGTACAGACATATTACAACGACAAGCGTGCTACAGACAAAGAGCCACTGAAGAAGGTCTGCATGAACTTGTATACAATCCAGACAACACACGTCTCATGAGTCGAAACAATGAACCCACTTTGACACGTGCAGTGTGTACCAGTGACTATCACGACATGGATATTAAGCGGATGACCGAGTATGTGAAAACCAGAACGACAGTGGAAGCATAAACAGAGAGGATCATTCTCCGCTGCCGCTTGGACAGCCCGACCCACCATAGAACGCACAAAGGACAACGAGAAGGATGATTAGAACGCACTCGACTGTACGATCCGCAACCGTAACTTGGTACGAGCCACACTGCAACACTCTCCTGGTGATGAGCATGACTCAGGAAGTTACAAATAATGCGTGAGTAAGGAGGTGAGACATCTACTGGGTAATACGAATGATGGAGAATAGGATGCTCGTGTGCACCAACCTGAACACTTAGGGTAAGAACGAGTGACGAATCGTAGATCCCGAGGAAGTAAATACGTCATGCTGTTACAAGACGTGCCAGGCCATCGCGAACAGTGGCAAAGACTGGAAGAAATCAATGCATCTCCTGGAACCTGGACGTTTGATAGTGACTGCGCACCATCTACAGAACTTACTGTGTCCAGAGCCATACCCTATGGTAGAGTAAAAGGGATGACGTGCTAAACACGATCTTTAATAGCTGCTACAGTAGAACATCTCATAATGCATACTGTTAGTCACCCTTTTTTGTCATGTATTATGACATATTATGCATTATCATATTAGAATCTGGTGATGAGGAGCATGTTTGTCTCAACATCTGGCTATGCACTATCAGGTATTATGCATTAGGATGTTATGCATTATGAGATAGTCTACTGTAGTAGGTCCATACCTGATAGGTGCAAATGGTTAACACGGACTTGAACAAGGGAAATACATCTAAGCACAGTTGTGGCTGAGTATACCAATATTGTCACCTGGATTGCCAGGATTGGCCCATAGGACTTGGCAAATTTTGACTTCTGCTATACTCTGGACGAACACGATAATGCATCTGAGGTATCCACGTCAACCTACACGCGAATACGAAGGGTAGAATGCTCACATGAAAAGCTTTGCCATCCCCTTATGTGGGATCAGAAGTACACATGCCTCGAAATACGCCGCTTTAGAACCACGGATCAGGATTATTGCTGCAACACCGGCCCCCAAGGAAGATGCCCGCCCTGCGGTTCCGATTGAACAGCGCGTAAACTGATTGTTAAGATTGAGAAGCCAACATTGTGTGGTTCCCCAGACTCACCTCTGGCTGCCGAGACAGCCTCCACAACACAACCTGATATATGCACGATAGGTACAACATACCAGCCCCAGGCCATGCATAGGGAATCCGGCATGCGACCCGACGACAGGGTTGGAAAAATGGCCAGATGAAAATTGTGCGGACGCTAGTTGCCTCGGTATCCTGATGGAAGAGTGATTACACGACCTACAATTGTGCAGCTAGCAAGAAATAGCGAAAATAGAGGTAGATAAACTTAAGCATGCACCATCGCATTCTGGTAATGTGTCCAAGATAACATACATATGAAATACGTGGTCCTACCGCCATATATATACTATCTCTTCCTCTAAAATCAGGAGGAAATCCCAGATTATCAAAGTCAACGCGTCTGTTTTCGGTACTATGAGCGTATAGATTTGGCACAATACGGCACAGACAGGACCCACCAATGTGATGTCGAATATTACTGATGGCCTCAAGATATGTTAATGAGAAAGTCGAGATGCTCATGGCCAATGTCATTTGGAAGCTTCATGGACTCGAAGGAGGGGACGGCACAAAAGACCATTATTTGAAGTGATGTTTACAAGCGCTTGAAATCGTCTATCGGGGCCATTATTGTTGAACTGGCACTATTTAGTTGCCATTCACTAGCTACTCTTATGTAGAATTACATTGTAGCATGGCCCCTATTGGCCGCTTTAGCAAGATTAGATAAGGCACTACTATACAGTAGATTAGATAACCTTATCTCACACCATTCTGTATATGAGCTTCTAAGCTCCACATTACTATACAAAGACAATTAGAGACAAATAGAGTGGTTCACTACGTCTCCACCACCTAGTAGAGCCTGAGAGGTTCCTCCTCTGCTGGCGCCCTAGTGGCTGCCCACCTCAGTTCAACATCCATCTGCAAAACGGGTGTGTATGTGCTACTATCAATCGCCAGTGACCACTCTATGCAGACCATGATCGAGGGTCGTGAGCTCCCGGAAAATAAGGAAACTTTGAACTCCTCCGGACTTGCTGATTGGTTGCGATAATTCAAGGTTGCAGAGGCCCGACTTTACTCACGCGCGTCTAATGGTCAACTGTACTGCTTCGACTCTTACCCAATTCCAGACGGCGGAGAAAGTCGAAACAGAAGCCTGGACCGTCGGGCTGATCGGCGGCTCTTGCTGCTCAATTGC
>JBBPKD010000228.1:0-28706 GCA_038089075.1 Singerocomus inundabilis
GTTAAGAATCCTGTCCACGTTTGTATCCCGGGTACCATAGGAACAGAGTATCGGATGAGGCCGTGGACCGAGCTGAGGAGACGGTGTAAAGATTTGAGGACCTGCGTAGACCACGAAGACTGAATCTTTGACTCCGGAAGGAGTAGGGTTCCAGCCTCACGGTAAACTGGGGTCCAACGGCTTTACTATTTATGGATAATGGATGTGTCCCTCTTTTTTTTGGGACAAGTGATATTATTAGGTAGCAACCGACCAGTCTAGTTCTACTCAATACACTATGGCGGATCCTCTAAGAGGGTGTCCGGTCCAAGGAAAAATGCTCTTACGCACGTCCTATGTTACTAGGGGGTGTAGGACTCCGCAAGTTGCTTATCTCTCTGGTCTAATCAGTAAGATTCGGCAATGTGATACCCACTAAAACCTCTAGGTTTGTTACCCATGTTTTGGGTAACGGTTCATCGGTTCGGATTACGGGTAGCCGCGTATTTTTTGTCTTCTCGTTCCTGGATGGGTTCCGGTTTTTTACTGTTGATCGTCTATCTATGTCTAATTTTGTTTTTCCATCGGTGGAGGATTGCTGTTCTAGAGTAGCTTTGATTCCGGATTGTTCGTTCGCAACGGAGGGTCCAGATCAGGTAAGTTGATTCCGGTGTCCTTGTTTGTGCTCACGGGTAGTAAAGACACGGAGAACCGGGGTATCATATGCCAAGGGGGCAAAGGGAACAGAAATACAATAGCCTGGAGGAAGAGAAAAGTAATATGATACTTGATCCGTGCCGAGGCTCTCTACGAATTTCAAGTAAGTTATTGTACCAAACAAAATATTGAGTTAGGATTTGGCGACTCCGTGTAGCACTCTGGCTACGTAGATCCCAGTATCTACTACATATATCGTCCGTGATACTGAATGGTAGTCATTCAATATTTCTACCTTTTGGCTTAGCGGCTGTGCGCCGCGATCCGGTCGTTACACTCCATACGCTTTACTGCCGTTTTCAGGTAACTTGTCCAAACCAAAAAACTATGAAAAAATAGTGTCCACCTCGGTCAATGCATATCTCACTGACAACAAACTGAAACCTCTCGGAAAAGGTGCCGTTCTACTCGTGTGAACTTGAGGTACATGGTCCGAGTGGACCGAAGGCGAAAAAAATGTGATTGCAAAATGCCGAAATTCCAAACCTCCAACAGAGGCATTTTTCAGTCACATTTTTTTGCCTTCGGTCCACTCGGACCATGTACCTCAAGTTCACACGAGTAGAACGGCACCTTTTCCGAGAGGTTTCAGTTTGTTGTCAGTGAGATATGCACTGACCGAGGTGGACACTATTTTTTCATAATTTTTTGGTTTGGACAAGTTACGTGAAAACGACAGTAAACTCAAACATCTATACCTCCTTGATTTAGAACTTTGGGGCTAGAAGCAGAGAATCGAACATATAATTTCACAAACTCTCGAACATCGACGCTTATAGGACATAAACAAATCCCATAATACAACATCGGTCAATAAACGAACACCGTCACATGAACAAAATCTTCAAGCACAGTGGATCGTGATGCCGTTGTAAGGACCGTCGTGGTTGTTAGTGTTTCCATCCCAGATGTAGGGTACGTCTCCAACGATGCATTGGGTGCTCGGGTTGTCCTGACCTGTTTTGAAGCGCGCTTGCAGTCGAACACAAGGTTCCCAATATGGAGTAGGAAAGAAACGTACCAGGACATGCTGCCCACTCGCCAGAGTCCTCGATGTGTACTTCTCCGCTTGGGTGAACGAATCCAAGGAACATGCCAGGGCAAATCGGGACCGGGTCCTCCTCATTATTCACGTGGGTCAGGTGCAGGTTGGCATCCACGTAGTCTGCGAACGCTTGGTTGCCAACACGGGGCAGGCCGTAGCACACGGTCGTGAATGTCGTTCCGGCGGGGAGCCAGAGTGGGAGATACACCGAGTCGAGAAGCCCAATGGCCGCACCTACAAAATAGTGAAAGTCGGCTGCTGTTGCGAGAGACGTGTATCATCATACTCACCCAGAGAGTGGCCGACAATAGTCACAGAGGTGGTACCATACGTTGACATGGTTTGCTGCACAGCAGCAAGTACCTCCGTGGCGGTGCTGTCATGACAATTTGAGTGGGTGAGTTGGAAGGGAGTGAGACGCAAATCGTACTCTGATTGCTCATCCGCGAAACCATTGTGGACTTCGATGTTGGAGCTAAGCCCTGGGAAAAGCGAAGAGTCCAAGTTCGTCAGGAAGAAGTCAGCATCCGTGACAAGGGGCAAGCTAGAGGGTGGTAGTTAGAGAAGAAAAGTGATACGCGGTGAAACACGACAGCTGAAATCTGAACGTACATTTCTGATGTGTTCGTTCCTTGATGCGCAACGATCACGGTAGCGAGGTTGGGGTCATATCCAACGTACCCTATGTGTTTGAGGATGGACCAAGCATAAGTACAAGCTCCCCAGATATCAAGTTAGCGACTGACAGTATTGGACGGAATCACCGTCACCACCAGAAGCGACAGGTTTGAAGGCGGAATTGGCCTCGCAGTTGGCTTGATTGAACGGGAACGAGTGAGCATCCCGAAGACCGTGCGTGGATAGCCCTTTCAAATGAACGTACCTCCACAGTCCCATGCAATCGTTTCAGAAGCAGGACAATATGCAGCACCCGCATAGTACGTGTATGGAGTGAAGTAATCGATCTGTGGTGTCGTCAGTGCAGTTATCGACTGTCTCGCAGAGAGGGAAGACGAGGCCTGGACAGTCGCAGCAGAGAGAAGTGCAGCAATGAGAATGGGAGACATCTGGATTGCAGTTACCCAGAAATGCGCAGCTGTGACAATACATTTATAGTCCGGCGGAAGCAGTGTATAAATTCTAGCAATGATGGTAGCCTGCAGAAGGACAGCGTACCATGTGGTGAAAATAGTCAGATGATCAGACTGCAATGTGCACATCATGGAAATAGAATGCTGTGTGTTGAGCAGTCAAGAGCCGCGTCTGTGTCACTACCGAGCGTCCTGGCTGGCTAGGAAAGAAAAGAGTTTTTTTGTTTACATCTTGGCCATTGCCGAATTGTTGCTATGTACCATTTTCGTTGTTAATATACCGATGCGGAGGTCTATTGTATGGGTCGATATCAACGTGCGAGAATCAGCAAAAGAAATAAAGTATTAGTCCGGATCAAGCAAATAGACATACTAACGAACGTGCCTGCTTCGGACAGGGGACCTGCCCCTAAAGGCCATCGTGATCATCATATATAGGTTGCTGAGTCCATCCCTCCTGTTATTCTCGTAAGGCGCTGATCCGACTGTCTTCTGTGGGACGTCGCAACGATCCGCGCGCCGCTGTTTCCTTAAAAGGAGTGATCTACTCAAGGCCAGAGAGATAATCGTCGGGGAGGGAAGCTCTCAGTACCCCCTCGAAAGTTCCTGTAGTCACGGCTGTTGCTCCAATCACCGCGTTATCATAGTGGATGATAGCACCAAGTTTGTATCTTGGCGGACCTGGCCAGACTCTTGACAACCACGCGTCAACGTTCCCAAGTACACCAGACCTGGCAGACACTATGGGCTGGCATTGCCGGAGGTGTATGGTCGTTGTATGGTGTATTCAGCACTTACCTCATGTGCGGTGTCGCACTAAATGCGGTGCTCGTGTGCTAGGCGGGTTGCACTAGGGTTAAGCATCCTGTCCACACTCGTGTCTCAGATACCGTAGGAACAGGTCATCGGATGAAGTCGTGGACTGAGCCAAAGGAACGTAAAAATTGACCATGACGAATCCGGAGGAGGCTTGGCAAGATGGAAATATTTACTATTTGTGAATATGTGTCCTTGTTTGTGTATTGTGATATTTATGTATGTGAAAAGACAATCCAGGCCTACCCAAGGGATTTGTGCTATTGCAGAGCTGACTGTAGCTACCACTTGTCCACCAGTTCATGATGAAAAGAACTGATTCAAGCCAGAGCCTGATTGATGAATTAATCTTGTATATACAGTATAAACAACGCTTTTCAACCAAACCATCCACACCTCCCTGATTTGGAACTCTCAGGACCCGAAGCGGAAGAGGTACCTCAGAGAACGAACAGATGAATTCCCAAGCTCTCAGCCAACATCGACGCCAACCCACAAACAAGTCCAACCAACATAACACCAGTTGATAAACCTACACCGTCACCCTCATGAACAGTGGATGGTGATGCCGTTGTAAGGACCGTCGTGGTCATTGAGGTTTCCGTCGAAGATGTTGGGTACGTCTCCGACAATGCATTGAGTGCTCGGGTTGTCCTGGCCTGTTCGACGGGCGTCTGTCGTCACAAAGAAGGTACAAGGACGGGTAGGAAGAACGTACCGGGACATGCTGCCCACTCGCCAGAGTCCTCGATATGTACCTCTCCGCTGGGGTGATGGAAGCCGAGGAACCTGCCAGGAAGGATCGGGATAGGATCCTCTTCATTGTTAATGTGGGTCAGATACAGGTTGGCATCCACATAGTCAGCGAACGCTTGGTTGCCAACACGAGGCAGGCCATAGCACACGGTCGTGAATGTCGTTCCAGCGGGGAGCCAGAGTGGGAGATACACCGAGTCGAGAAGCGCGAGGGCCGCACCTACGGAGAAAAGATGGGATTGAGAGCGTGAGTTACTCGCAATTGATTTGCCAGAGACACGTTTCACGATGTCTGCAGATACTCACCGAGGGAGTGGCCAACGATGGTTACAGACGTCGCACTATACGTTGACATAGTTTGTTGTACAGCAGCAAGTACATCCGTTGCAGTGCTGTCATGATAGTGTGAGTGGGTAGAAGGGAATGAAATGCAAGTCGTACTCTGCTTGCTCAGATGCGAAACCATTGTGAACCTGGATGTCGGAGCTGAGCCCTGGGAAGAGAGAAGAGTCCAAATTCGTCAAGAAGAGGTCAGCATCCGTGAGAAGGGGTAAGCTGGAAGGCGGTAGTTAGAGAAGGAAAGTAATATGGGGTGAAACACGACAGCTGAAATCTAAACGTACATTTCTGATGTGTTCGTCCCTTGATGTGCAACGATCACGGTAGCGAGGTTGGGGTCATATCCAACGTACCCTGTATTTGAAGACAGACCAAGCGTCAGCGAATATCCCCAGGTATCAAGACGGCAACTGACAGTACTGGACGGCGTCGCCGTCGCCACCAGAAGCGACGGGTTTGAAACCAGGGTTGGCTTCGCAGTTGGCTTGATTGAATGGGAGCGAGTAAGCATTTCAAAGACTGCGTGTAGATAACACTTTCAAATGAGCGTACCTCCACAATTCCATGACACTATCTGAGCAGCGGGACAATATGCAGCACCTGCATAGTACGTATATGGAGTGAAGCTATTGATCTGTGCGGTCGTCAGTGCAGTTATCGACTGTCTCGCGGAGAGGGAAGGTGAGGCCTGGACGGCCACAACAGAGAGAAGAGCAGCAACGAGAACAGACGACATCGGAGTCGCAGTTGCTCAGGGATGCGTAGCTGTGGTCAATGCCATTGTTCAAGCGAAGGAGACCTTTATAGTCCAGCGGAGGCATTTAGTAAATGATAGCAGCGGGCAAAAAGGGTTGCATGCCACATGATAAAAACGGTCAAGTGCCATCACAAGGTGGAAATTGAACCGAGCTTGTCCAGGACCGCGTCTGTGCTACCAACGAGCATCCTGGCAGACCAGGAAAGAGTTCTGACATCTTGTCTATAGCCGGGTTGACACGGTATGTCGCGCCATGGTGTACCACTTCACTGTTGTTGTACCAATAGCGTGGCCAATTGTCTGCGACGATATTCAGGGCGCAGGAAGCGACAAGGAGAATAAAGGAATGGTCCGGATCAAGCGAACAGAGGCGCCAACGAGCGTGCCAATTTTGGACAAACTGTCTAGAGGCTTGGCGTCAAGTCATCGTACCACCATAGGGCACATAATTTGGTTGGTTGAACTTAGCCATCCTGTCATTCTCAGGCTTGTAACTTGAAAGCGCCAATCATATATCGTTTCATGAGTCTCATACACCATTCTGTACGCTGCTCTTGCCTTTCTTCTTGACACGCTCAAAAAAAGGATGGTGATTGCCTTGAGGGGGAATTCCCAGCATCCCATCCCATCTGTCTGATAATTCCGCTGTGGTCTGATTGCTACCTAGGATCATTGCGATGACTGATACCACTAAATTGGTGTCCTGGCGGTCCCTGCCATGATGTTACAGGCGTCCCACTTGGCAAGAATCAGCCTAGCAGAACGTAATTTGTTTTGTCTAGTGCGGGTACGATATACACTTGGCATACTATGATCGAACCATATGGTCCACATGACCCCACCGGTGATTTGGGCAGACCCGAGCCCACAAACTCATGCCTTGACCCAACGCCGAGGTCGGAGGCAGTCCCAACAATATCTGATTCAAGGCACAAGCACTCGTCCATGGCCAAGGGCAAGTTACCTTCGCAACTGAGCCCGTCTATCTAGCGCGTACATGGTTCAATGGAATTGAAGTGTTTGCATTGAATAATCAGCACAAAGATCCTCCTGCTTGGATAGGCTAATCGCCTGCAGACGGGCCGTGGATCGAAAAAGGGTGTAGATCGGAAGTGATGCTCCCTATTCAACCATTGCACTAGAAAACCAGGCTATGCTAGGTGTCGCTAGCTCCATCAATGGAAGCAACGGTGCCAAGCAGACCCTTAGAGAAGTGGCTACTACGCGTGGAGAGGAGCATTTTTTCAAGACTACGAATCAGGGGAGAGAATTACCCAAACAAATTCATGGACGGACACATGGAAGCCAAACTGGGGGTAGAACTCAGTCTATCACTCCAAGGTGATCTTCCTTGATGGTTCCGATGGCAAACTGGGCGGAGTGAGTGTGGGTGGTTGGATACGAATGAAGGACGCACGATTTCTGTCGCGTCGACGCGGGTCCCTACGATTTTTAGTCAGACGCGAGTATTTTTCTCGATAATCTGGTCAAAACATCCCCGTTTCTTCAATGAACGACAGAAAAAGAAATAAACGGTCACATACCTGGTCTTCCGATGCAAACGACGGTGGATTCGAGTTGGGATCGAACTTCATATCTGGATGTATAAGCTATGCACGCAGTGAGCTTCAGACTGGCAGCGATGGTCAAGGATGTTATGTTTACTTGATGGGACACAAACACCTGCAGTGGTCCTACATCCGCAAAGAATCCCATCTACAGCAGCATTTCAGGAAGACGTATACACACAAACGTGACTAGTATACACACCTTGTTGACGTTGTTAACCACCCCATCTACCACCTCCCCTTTGAACGGCTTGAACACAATGGCGCGATACCGCGTAATAAATTCGGCTTGGCCGCTCCCACTGATGACCATCCCTTTGCCGATGTCAAGGATAGAAACCACGGCGATGATGTATCCGAATGCTCCTGAACATGTCCCCTCGACGTCGGCGTACAACTTGGACTCCAGGAATTGGAGCATCCGAGGTCCAAAATAGGACGGGTGCAAAAGGATCGTGTGTGTCAACTCTTTCTGTAGAGCCTATTGACGGTACGAAACATGGAAAAAACCGAGTTGACCTACAATGAAAAACATATCGAGTACAAAGGTACAGGAGACACGTGACGTCTTGAGAATCCTAAATATCTAATTATGTAACACTGGTTGATTTAAAGGGGCGGCCCAAAGTTGAACTTGCTTATTGTCTTTCAACCATCCCTGGCCACGAACGCGGAACGCTTGCGATGGCGACGTATTCTGCCTTTTTCTCCTCTGGTCTTCTTGCACCAGGCGTTTTCAGATGCACGTCGCCTGTCATGCCACCACTACCCATGGTGTCTCCAGCCAGTCCTGTTGACCCAGTTGACCGCCTGACGCCTATACCAGCAGGATTGATCAGTCCATGTCCCAAGGCTCCGGAAGCCCGCACCAACGCTGAGCGTCCTCCCATGCGCAGACGTCGCTCTAGCATCAATGTTGGTACAAGTCCAATGGCTCTCATCAAGTCTCCCGTTCGAAATGCAAGCGCTGCCCTCCAAAGAACTGGTCTCATGTCTCCCACCCGTCATCGTGCTAGCAGTGCTAGCATGAACGACGCGTTTGAAAATAATAGTCTCTTGGGTAGATTGAGGAGTGGAAGTGTGAGCGGTGTTGCTAATCCGCCCAGACGGTAAGTGTATCGACTCACTCATGATCTGCACTCACAACGTCGTTAGGCTACGCAGGGCAATCTGTCGCCCTGTTCCTCTTGCGCCACCGCCCAGTGCACCACTCCCTGCGGTCCCTCGCTCGCCAACTCCCAAGTGTGGCAGTCCGCTCTTATCACCTGCTGTCCTGGGCTCCATGCCACAACGGTCTCTCACATCCTGTGTGGACAATGCAGAGAGCCTTTACCCACCTACATTACCTTCGACACTGCTGAGCGCAGATTATACTGCTACCATACCCTTCAAGCTAATACCGGATCTTTCTGGCACCCGCGGTGGTACAATGGATGAAGTGATGATGGAAAACTAGAACAGAGAAACGGGTGGGATATAAAGTGCTTGATGTGCCCCTCGTCCCTTCCGCAAACCTTGTAATTCCCACCGTGCTGGACCACTACCAACATCTATGTATACCTCTTTCATCCAGTCTTTCAAAGTATGCCCCTAACTTAATTCTGATCGCATACTATGTCAGCGCCCCAATTCCCTTGTCCTGCTTCGTTCGCACATTTCTTATATCTATTATTTTGCTACATGTTTGTTATGCGGGGTGGCGCTTTCTAATTTGAGGTTGCTTTCTATCCTTTGCTGTCGTGCATCATCCAAAGGAATTCAATTCCTTGCGGGGGTTCCCCACTCTGAGAGTTGGTCTTTGAGTGGTATGCCTGATCGGATTGAAATCACCATTTACGGTGACTAGCAAGGAATTTGTATCTGCCCAATAATAATTTGATAACATCAGAACAGAAAGGAAAAGGGCTGCCATCGCGTCAATATATATGATGTCTATCCTACAGTAATAGTGAGAGAAAAGACGAAAAATCACGAAAAAGAGAAACAAGAACGACTAAAAAGACGGGAGAGCAGAATGACATCATGTGTTGTGATCTAACCCGCCTCATAATCCAAAAAAAAGGTGCTCTTCCGGTTTGTACGCGTATGTTCTACCCACCCTTCTCCTTCTTCCCCTCTCACTCGTCTTCGAACTGCAATATCTGCGCGTCTTCGTCGACAGGCAGGTCCCGGTAGCCACGGCGGGTGCGGTATTGCAAAAAGAGCGCGTCTAGCCGCGAAGCGACGTATTCGTATGCGATGCCCGCCAGCCCGAGGAGGAACCACGGCACCGACGCTAGCGTGTCGAACACGCCTGAGGTCGAGTCAGGCCTGTACCTGCTCGTGTAGTCACTCGGAAGTCGGATCCTTCTATGGGGTACGTAAAGTGTCAGAGAACTCCTTGTCTTGTCTTGTTCCCCCCTCTCACGAGTGCACGGGGGGAGAGGAAGGGAAACAATGACACGTACCCTCTTGCGAGCCCACTCTTCTTGTGCCACCACAACACGATGAGCGCTGTGATTGCAAAGGGGAACAGCAACACCATGATCCAGAAGAACACACTGTGGCCCCGAATGCCTGGACAGAGGTGCCGCGTTCCACGATCCAGCCGCTCACCACCTTCACAACTCGAGTGGGCGACTTTGCGGTACGCGGTGCGCTCATACCAGTACTCGTCATCACCGCGACATGAGTTGTCGTCCTCGAGTGGTGGGGACCCCGGTACAGGCACGCACTCCCCTTCGTCGTTCTTCACATAGTTGAATTCGCTGTGTAAAATAACAGGGACATTTGGTGTTTGTAAGAGGTCAACTAATGAGGCATAGTCGCTGGCTTACCACTCAAAGTCTTCTGGCCCACAGGCGCAGTTGTTGACGGTCTCGTGTAATGCTTTTGTCTCTTTGCCGACGATGCAGTTCGCGTCGCGCTTACGACGCTTGTAGAGTGTCTGCAATACACGTCCGTGACTGTCATGAGAACCGAAGATAGGAGTATATACCTGACGACCGAATAGACACGCTTCCGTTCTTCCCTCGCTAGGACTCCACAATTCGAAGTCATCATGCGCTGGATCGTTCTCACTCAACACACCTAGGAAGAGACTTATTAATCTACTGCAAAGATGACCTCCCAGTGTGTGACTTACATAGTCGGTGGGTCAACGATGTGAAGTCGATGTGTACAATCGTTGACGATGAGGTGCCAGGCGCATAGGCAAGAAGCATAAACTTCCTACTTGTATCTTCCGGAACGGTGATGATTCCATTGACCCTCAACTTTTCGTTGCTGAACTTGTACTCTCGCCATGAGAGACCTTCATCCGTAGTGAACAACACATGGTCCGTCGGCTCTTCGTCATTAACGATCAAAATGATGGATCCGGAGTCGCCAAATTCCCAAAGATGGGCATCCTTGTGAACTTCCTCCCATGTGAAACCACCATCACGGGAAAGGAAGGTGTCACATTCCGTGTAGGGAGCAAGCACCTCGCCTACGTTGCCGACTGCCATGACAACACCTACGACGCTCGGACTACTGTACGTGGCCCGCGCGTCCCAACGTTCTGTGTACCCATGGACGTGAAGGGCACAGCTCTGATGGAATAAATATCGTTACTAACCAGGAAAAAGTAAGCATGACATACAGTCGTCGAACAGGGATACGGTTTCCCTTGGGAATCACGCTCTGGCGGGGTGAGAGGCTTCCAAGTGCCACCTGCAGATCCGTTCGTTGAGACACCCATCGTCAGCTGATATCCGACTAAAAAGGCTCACCATCATTATGGGTGATCCTCGTCTGCAGCACCTTTCTCCCTGTAATTGTTGCCTCTGCCGGGTTCCCCACAACATTGACCAACGCAATACCGTCCAACCCAGCAAACTTTTCAAAGTCAACATACCCAACTTCGTTCCTGTTCACGTTCCCTATGGACAGTCCAAAGTAAGTCCCGTTGGAGTTGGACTTGAGGATGTTGCCCCAGTAGGGGTGGGGCCATTCGGACATGGTCATATGCAGGAAGATAGAATCGGTGCTCGACTCTAGTACAGTATATGCCTATATCATCATCATTAGTAAAGACTAAACTGTGGCGAGTACACTTGGACATACATGCGTGTCGGGATGCATTCCAGGCGGGAACCTTCCCGTAGCAAACGTTAATCCATCGAGTGAAACTTGCAGGTCTAAAGCATTCTTCCTAGGAACATACTTTCCATATATAAGTTCATGCATACACATGTAGGCAATCATCCAAAGTCTTCAACCTACCTCGGCCACGATGAGGTACTCCGAGAACTTTGTAAAACCGACGACATGCTCAAAGAGCTTTGTCTTCTTGTTATAGTAATCTCTACCAGAGATGAGTTGCAATGGGTTATCTCGGGCAAAGGTGCGCTGGGAACCCTGCTTGTTTTGATACGACTCGCATAGAATCTGGTTTGAGTCCACAAGGAGTTCTTTATCGCGGGCCCAGTCGCAATTGAGAACATAGTTTTCGATGAGGTCCCAGGCTCGTCCGTGGTTGCGCGTATACTGGGCTTGTACGTGGCAGCTCTCTCCACCTTTATCACAACCAACGTCGCCGATCCAAATCAGGTAATCGGAACGAGGTTGGAACCGGAGCACAGCGATACCGAATGAATTCGGAGGCGACGGTGCAGTTGCCGGGTACCAGTGCTGTGCGCCATCTGTGGTGTAGTAGTATTGAGAGGTTTCGGTGATAAGATACGCTCGTTCGTTCGTGTGGGTGTGCACGTAGAATGCTAGGAAGCGTTCCCCGGGATATTTTTGTTCCCAAGTGAACCCCTCGTTGCTCGACTGCCAGATGGTGTTATCGTCCAGGAAGACGAGAACGGTCTTTTAGGTATCATTTGAGTACGCAGCACAGTGAACAATATCCCCATCCACTCACGCTTGACTCCTTCAAGAACTGGTACTGAGTAACCCTTGCATCGAATCGGTGCTAGATCTGCAGTCAACAAGAGGATGTGGCACGACAGCCTGCAGACTTACGATCTGGTCAGTAATTTCACCCTCGCGTGGCTCAGCTATGTTCATATACCGGGTGTTTCAGTGTTACTCTCTCCGCCGATCAACTAATGGGACGCACCTTGCGAACACATTTTCTCTACAGGGTCGTCTTTCTTTTTACCCTGGCCGGGTTCACACAAATTACCAGCTATAAGCCTATACCCAGACGAACCCATGTACTTTTCCTCTGGTCTGCCTGTGGTGCACCATGTGCTAGGGATGCGCTCAGGCCCCGCTGGAATACATCGATCGCCGCTCCGAACATAGTTGTAGTCACTAGAGTAATCGTCCATGGCTGAGACGAGTACATACATTTTAGTGAACGTCACCTACCACTCGTAGTCATGATCTTGGCAAGGGCACGGGTCTCCGTGGACGACAGGGTCATGGAATTCATCGCCTACATAACAATTTGCGTCGGCTTTGCGACGGTTATACCATTGCTGAAGTATCTGTCTGTAGGTGTTCTCCACCGAACGTGCTCACAGGACGCACCTTGATACCCATCAAACACTCCGTGTCATGCTTCGTACGCGCAAACCATTTTTCGAGGTCGCCGTCTTCACACTTGCGGGGTAACACTCCAGTGAAATCGAGATATACAACTGCATAGCGACCGTCGTCTTCCCTTTGGTCCTTTCGCGAGAGCTGGGCAAGGAGAATGAACTTTTGGGACGTCGCGTCACTAACGGTGGTGAGCGCTCTGGCGCGGACGCTGACGCCAAGGGCGAGTGATTTCCTGACGCGCGCCAACATGGTCAGTTGAGATTACAGAGATCATAATGACAACGTACCAGGAACGTCCAAAATCAGTGGAATAGTTCACAGTATCAGTCATCTCCTCGTCGTTCACGGCCAAGATGATACCGCCTGTGTCTCCAAATTCATACATATGGGCCTGTTTCAGGACCATCTGCCAAGTTATGCCAGCATCCGTGCTCAGAAAAGTATCACACTCCTCATAAGGAGCAAGATGTTTCCCGATGGACCCGACACCCATCACGAGGCCTGGAGCAGTAGAAGAGAAGATGGGTCCAAAATTATGAGGATCAGTGACGGAATGCAAGTGCAATGAACATTCTTCGAGGTTGGAGGGGTTGCATGAAATCTTGTTACCGTCACTATCTGTTGATGGCGCATTGATAGGAGACCAATTACTACCTTCGAGGTGTTAGCTGGAAATGACACGGACGAGGACCACCATGCAACCTACCATCATCAAAAGTGATCATTGATCTCAGTTTCTTTGAGGCACTCTTCCTTTCCACTTCCAGGGCGTTGAACACAACATTGGCAATACCAACTCCAGCAACTCCATAGACATTTTCATAGTCCACGTATCCACCCATATTACGATTCGTATCTTTGAGGCTCTCCACGAAGTAGGTACCGTTCGAGTTGCTTACGAACAATGTGCCAATCGCGCTTTGGTCCTGAAGTATAACGTCCACGGCCAAGGAGTGGATCGTTGACTCGACGATGGTGTATGCATTTTGCCGTAGACGTGCTTGAGATGCGTGTGGAAACTGTGCTTTTGCCCATTCCTTCGTGTCCACTGTCACATATAATTGCATATCACCGTCATTGCCAGACGCCACGTCCTTTAACGCAACGACTGCAAACTTGGACACGATCGCAAATGCGACGACACCCCTGGCGCTCTTTCCGATTCCGAGGTCTTCGATGTCTACAGTTTGGAAAAAGTCGGTAGAGGAGTAGAGTCGGGAAGACGAGAGTGAGTGAGAGGTTCCAGCGCTAGATGAATCATATGCGACACAGTATATAAGGTTCTCGTGGGCACTGTGCTTGAAGTCCTTGGAGCTGTGTGCGAAGTAACAGGCGGATGTGTCTTTCAAGAGTTCCCTTGGTGTCGAAGAAAATCCGTCCGTGGTGTAGTATGTCTGAAGAGGGCTGAATGGGCGTCAAAGAGACAGATGTGCACAGGTACTTACCACGTCAGTGCAAATGTTGCTCCAGCCGACGCGCTCGCAGACGGTTCCTTGGTATAGGATGTAATCCCAGTGGTCGGAGTGGAAGGAAAGTGGCTTTGATGTATAGCTGAGTAGAGCGGGGACTTCGAACGAGCGCCAAGTCTTGCCACGGTCTTCAGTTCGGTAATGAGTCGTTCCGTCCGTCAATGCGAATGCCTGAGTGGAGTAGTGTAACGACAGGGCCCATAAGGAGTCACTTGGATGTGTTACTTACAAATCTGTTATCAAACGGATGTGGTATGACCATGGAAACTGCGCCGACTGGAATATCCCCCGCCCTGCTCCAGGACTTCCCCTCGTCTTGCGACACATGAAGATCACCAGCAACCACGTCATGGTAGACGACGCTCTGCAGTAGGATTCAATGTCACTCGAAGCCAGACATGTATGAATATGAACGCACTGAGGTATCTTCAAAAAAGAATAATCTGCCTGGCAAGTTGTCAAAGTGAGTTACACTGACTTGAGGCTCTTGCGCTGTGGCGAATCCGATGTACACCAGAAACGCAAGTGCCGCCCAAAGTAGTGCAGCAGTGCTACGGCAGCACGCCATGGTGGACGAGAAGTGAGACGACTAGGAAGGGAATGGAGAGCTGCGTATAAGCGCTTTCTGTCCAGAAACGGAGGCTGCGCTCTACATCATTGCCACAATTGTCAAGTTCGGTTCCACGGCTGACTTTGACTATTAAATCCTTCGCGAAGGCTGAAGCCCAAAGGTCAGCTGCTCACTCAGACAGCTATTCTAGCCTCGGTTTGTGTTCACCCAATTGATAGTAAAAATATCCAGTCAGTCCCGTTTTTTAATCGTAAAGCTGTGTAATTTTGAATGAAAGGCCGCGGTCGCCCAAGTTTCCCGTGGCACCTTGGATGTTGAACTGGTATCATAGTTCTCAACTGATCTCACACGTAGCATGATCATGAAGTCCGATTCTTAAAAACTCGTGGCTTTCAGAATATGATACTGCGACGGGTGCCACAGCCTGGTGGAGCTGAAAATTCTGTTACCTGAAGTCCGCAACAGTGGGTCAAGCCTTGTCGGTGTATGCCATGTCACTCAAGGTTCTATTTAGACACACTGTCAGCGTCCACTCGGACGGCTTGCAAACCAGCAAACTTGACGTATCAAAGGATCAGTTCTCGGTGGTCTAACACCATGCTTTTCAGCGCCTGAGGCAGTTAGACTGATCTCAAAAGTTGCCATGTTCATGGTCGCAGTGACAACTAGCTAGACTAGGATCATCGAGCCTTACGAGCAATTTTACCGCCTGCTAGGATTCAATGACGTATGACTCTAGCGCTTTATGTTGCTAAGAAAGCAGCCCCGTAGGATCACGATTTGTCGGTTGTTGTTCAAGTAAAACTCTCAGTGGCTGCGATAGCTGTTGATTGAGGTGCGATAAGATTGTCTCAGTTTTATGGCCCGTCTATGTACAGTAGCCTGAATATTGCAAGTCGCTGAGAGCGCCGAAAAATAAATGAAGGATGAAAACCATGTCGACTCTATAGCCCAGTATATCTATGTAAATTACCCTTGTCGACCCCGGAGGACGCACATCATGGTACATCTCCCATCTACAATCGAAACTGCAAGTGTTATAGTTCATTGCAGCCATTCATTGGCTTCTTGAACAAAGGAATAATATTTCAGTCGCGTGGACTTGTGGAATGATGATGGGCTGCAAGTGGCAGGCCCATGCTTGAGCAGACAATAGCACTTTCTGGGCGACTCGGAAAGCTGTGACGGTAGTTTCCTGGCAGATTCAGATTCAATGAGTTGGGCCTAGTACTTATTGTAAGGCTTTCTCATCGAGAAGCCTATGTTCCACTCGAAGTCGACTCTCAGAAGACTTGACCAAGTGGTAATAAGATCCCATTAGTCAGTTACTAGAAAATCAAGGTAACTGGCTATTACTTACAATGGGGTTAGTAATAAAGAATGGTGAGCATTCTGCGAAGTCCGAAGTGCCGATATTTTATATCACAAACCAGACATTGTCTGTCCAGGTTAGATGAAGATTTGACTTGAGGTTCAGGTAGGTGGTACGATATGATGGCACGATTCAGGGACAGTTAGGCTGCTATCGGATCCTGCCAGATAGGTTGGATCTCAGAGGGCCCGGGCGGCATGTATCTCCTATCGCCGCCCAGTCTTGGACTTGCGAAGACTCGGAGTTGCCTTGGCGTTGACAAACATTCTGGAACAACATGACAACGAGAGCCTTGCCAACAGATCATATGGCTAGCAGGTGACTCTGGTTGCTTTCGGACGACCTCAATCATTTTGAACTCGCTCAAGACTCGGACGGGTCGCTATGGGATTGGCAATCAGTTGGCAAGAACAAGACAATTGAGCAAGGCCTTGCCAACTTGAAATCAAACTCAGCCATGACCAATAAGCTCTCCAGGTACTTTTGGACGATCTCAGCCTCCATTTCGAGCTCGCTCGACTCATCCAGTCATTGAATTCATGCAAAAAAAGCAATGAGAAATTACACAAGGAACTGATGACGGCAAGTGTTTGATTTTTCAAAGGTGCTAACTCGCCTGTATTGCCGGATCACATCACCGTACTTGTACTTGCCTCCCTGGATTCACTCGTGCAACCCCGTTCCATCGGTGGCTTATCGCTGCTTCTAGTGACATGTTTCGATTGGGTTACCCTCATATTTTATCGTTGCCTCCCAAAGTGCCGTGGTTTAATCGGGGTTGGCCGGAGAGACCATAGCTACGGCCCGTTGATAGCCCTTCTAGCTCACCACGGTTCAACGGTAACGTACGCTGCCCTCCAAGTCGCTTCCGCCACTGGGAGTATATACTATTCTCTGGCCAGGCAAGAGGAAGTACTCCGCGACCGTGACCTTACGCACGATGCAACTGTCAATCCCAGTAGCAGCTTGCTGGCTCTTCCCATCCTCCCTTCTGTGTCGGAACACTTGACAACGGAGACTAGATAGCTCTGACATCCAATGAGGTCGACAGAGTTGCAACAGATGAATGACAGTGTGTCAGTTGCTTGACACTAATTACTTGTATGGATTACTTCTTGCGACATTTCCTCCGTCTCGCGGTATAAAGACGACGGCGTAACCTCACTCCATCTCCACAAAAATGTTGTCGTTTATTGCACTCTCCGTCTTCCTCTTCGCGACGTCTGCGACTGCCTCGGTTTTCACCACTCCGCTGATAAAACACTCGCGCACCGGACAATACCTCAAGGGAGTTGTGGCCGCAGATCTTGAACGTGCTGCTGCATTAATGACCCGTCCTTATAGTGGACCGACCACCGTTCCAGCAACCAACTTGGAGTATGTTCGGTACACCACACGCGTTGGTATCGGCATCCCACCGACATATTATAACCTTGTTGTCGACACTGGGTCCTCCAACACATTCTGTGGGTAGGCGTGGATGATCGACTGAAGTGATAAAATATACAATTCTTGTTGCAGTACTGGCCTTCAATATGTTCAGACAAACACCAGTCTTTTCACAGGGGAATATGTGAACGTCACTTATGGATCAGGAGCGTTTATGGGATTGGAGTGTGAGGATCCCTAAGCTTTATTTGCACTGGATTATTAACAGTAAACAGTTTTCGACCAGGTGACCCTTGGGCCCAATCTTGTCATCACCAACCAGTCAATTGGGGATGCACTTTATGATGTCGGCTTCCACAATGTTGATGGCATCCTCGGTGTCGGACCTCCTGGTCTTACGAAGGGCACGCTTACACCTGGTTGGAATGAAACAATTCCGACGATCATGGACAACCTCGTGTCGCAGGGAATTATCGAGGACAATTTACTTGGTGTTTACTTTGCACCTTCAGGAAACCACTCTAATGCAAGTACAAGTGAGCATTTGATGCCTGATTCTTGTTAACCGTGGATCCTGAGGGGACGTAGATGGTGCATTGACTTACGGGGGAATCGACAGTTGCTTGGTATGGACGTGCTTTTTATATCCTGCATTGTCAGTTCAAATGGACTATGTGCGTTACACATAGTACGAGGGCGAGGTAACCTTTGTTCCTGTGACGGATACATATCCTGCCTCTAAATATTGGGGAATCAACGTGACCTTACTTACATACGGTAACCACACCATCATCAATACTTCCACTGCGGGGATCGTTGATACTGGTACCACACGTTCGTTCGTTTTCCTTTTTTATTCTTACAGGATCACTGACTTGATCTGTGGCCAATTTTGTATCCTTCAGTGGTCATGCTGGCAGACAACTTTTTTAGTGAATACATGAAATTAATCACGGGAGCGCGGTTGGATTCGACGACGGGTCTCATCGAAATCCCCCCTTCCTCCGTCCCAGATATGAAGCCTCTCACTTTCTTGGTGGCTGGCAGAAATTTTACCATGGATGTTGCCGCACAATTGATTCCGACGAACGAGAGCACAGCATTTGGTGGAGTTTCTGGCAAACAGTATGGTACAGTTGCTAGCATGAAAGACATTAGTGGATATGGGTTCGACTTCATTATGGGACAGAAGTTCATGGAAAGGTACTACACGGTCAGTAGTGGTTTGCATTTGGAGATGCATCTACTCAGTTGATCACGTATGATAGGTATTCGACGCGGACAACCACTATGTTGGATTCGCTGAAACGTAAGTTTCGATCTGTGTCAAGTCTGTTCAAGTTTGAGCTTGCCCATCCACAGAAACCACACCTTTACAACCTTCGAAGGGTGAAATCTCACCGCGCTGGGCGTGTACCTTTGCTATGTCTTGGATACCTGGCTTTGATTCTGAAAGTTTCAACAGGATATTGGGTCTTGTTTGTTGATACCCTATCTGCCGGTTGTTCATGGGGTTGGCTAATTACGGTCTCTTATATCGGTTGCTGGCTATCTAGCCGTGCTAGATCATCCGAAAGACATTTAAAATTATCATGTCACAGAGGTGTGGTAGTCGCAAAGTTGTTTATTGAATCATTTTCCCTTCGGGGCTTCTTTATACGAACCTGTGTGACCTATATATCATATGCAGATGGTACCAAGAGGAAGAGTAATAAGGAGGCCAAAGTATGTAGGTGTGCACCCCACACCATTGACCGGGGCACGACTTTGACAACACTGAGGTTGCTAGGTACCGCCACGGATGATACAGGAGGGGCTGCGGCGACTCCAGTTGAAAATCCGCAATGCGAGCCAACGCACGGATCATATTAGGAGGCTATATGACCGTCGAGGACTCCACCTAGGCGGTAGACGAGGTAGCTCAGATGTCGCAATAACTCGGAGTAGCGCTATCGGTGAGCCACGATGACAGGTACCAAAGTCGTTGGCTGAAGATGACGAATATCAACATTGAGAACAAAACGAGAATGCACAAAACGAGTTACCCACACCATCCATGACGAAGTAATGCCCAGAGCCTTGGGCTCGACTCTCGAGAAGGAGCGCGCAGCCATTACAATTTACAAGCTGTGAAGATGAGCAAGTTCGAGACATGCAGCCTGAAAGCTAAAGCGCTGACGCATTGAGAGAATCTGACCATGAAGAGGGCGCCATAGGTCTGTTAAAGAACCTTTGGAACACATCCATGAGCTATTTGTATGATGACATCCGGGCCATACAGAGCAAATTAAAGGGATCGGGTAAGTACACCGTGCCAAACCCGCTAATAAATCAAACTCAGCAACTTATCCTCTACTGGGTGCTTGAACCAATCACAGTCATTTCGACGGGGATTCCCAAGCTCGTTCGACTTTGCAGGATCTTCAATTGAAGCTAAGGTGCATGTAGAGTGGACATGCAACGGAAGTCATCGCGGGAGTGGGTGATTTTGCAAAGGTACTAACTCGTCTGTACACCGCCGACTCAGAGTTACCGCACTCATTTGAGACAGTAGGACATACCAGTCTGCCTCTTCGATTCACCCATGCTCCCTGGTGTCGCCGGTGGCTTATTGCTGCCTCTAGCGACACGGTCTAATTGAGTTTCTTTTGTACTCTTCTTGTCTCGTAGCCCATGTTGTATGGGTTACCTACCGGGTCGTTTCCGGAACTAGCGGTAAATACCATTTACCAGCCGTACACGAGAGGGAGCGGTACGTGTCCATAACCTGACTTACCCAAGCCGAGCACGCGTAACAGCTTCCTGGTTCTTCCTCCCCTTCATGATATCGCATGGCAACCCGAACGGGAAGGCCCGGACAAGAAGTTGGCAAAGCTGCAACAAGTGTCAGCAGCCTGGCACCAAAGAACTACTCGTGTGGACCGTCTCTCGCCGTGTCCCTACGGTATACTTAAAGGTGATAGCGCAGTACCTTCTTCACTCAAAAATGAGGTTGTTTATTGCACTCCCCGTTGTCCTCTTCGCGAGGTCTGCGTCTGCTTCGGTCTTCACAATTCCGCTGGCGAGGCTCCAACACAACGGAGAATATCTCAGGGGTGTTGCTGAAGCAGATCGCGAACGTGCCGCTCTCTTAGCGTCTCGCCCTTTCAATGGCCCGATTCCTGTTCCAGCAACCAACTTAGCATATGCCCAGTATACCATGCACGTTGGTATCGGCGACCCACCGACATATTATGACCTCATTATTGACACTGGGTCTTCCAACACATTCTGCGGGTAAGTGCGGATGATCGGTTGAAGTGATACAACATAGAATTCTTGTTGCAGTACTGGCCATCCATATGTTCGGACAAACACCAGTATCTTCACACGAGAGTCTGTGACCGTTACTTATGGGTCAGGATTCTTTGAAGGATTAGAGTGTAAGGATCATCTAACGTTATTCGCTTTTGTTTATTAACAGTTCACAGATCTCGACCAGGTGTCCCTCGCGCCTAATCTTGTCATCACCAACCAATCAATTGGGGATGCTCTTTCTAATCTTGATTTCCAAGGCGTAGATGGCATCCTCGGTGTTGGGCCTACCGACCTTACAATGGGCACACTCTCACCTGATAAGGATAGAATGATTCCAACGGTCATGGACAACCTCGTATCGCAGGGAATAATCAAGAACAAGGTACTTGGCATCTACTTTGCGCCTGCGAATAACTACTCAGATGAAAGTGAGCGCTCATTGCCTGATCTTTGTTAACCATGAGTCCTGAGGATGCATAGATGGTGTACTAAGTTTCGGGGGCGTTGACCGCAGCCTGGTACGAATGCATCCCTTATGTCGTACGTTGTCAGCTCAAATGGCCTACGTACGTCGTATATAGTACATGGGCGAGTTGAACTATATTCCTTTGACGGATACAAGTCCCTCTTCTCATTATTGGGGAATCAACGTGACTCAAGCTACATACGGTAATCACACCATCATCCCTACTTCCACTGCTGGGATCGTTGACACTGGTACCACGCGTACGTTTTCCCTTGCTATTCCTATATAGCCACTGACAAAATCTGATGTCAATAATGTACCCCTTAGTGATCTTGCTCGCAGACGATTTCTTTGACGTATACATGAAAGCAATCCCGGGAGCGCAGTTGAGTTCGAGCCTGGGTCTCATCGAAATTCCCTCTTCCTCCATCTCATTCATGAAGCCTCTGACCTTCTTGATCGCTGGCAAAACATTCACCATGGACGTCGCTGCTCAGCTCATTCCGCTATCCGAGGGCGCGGCACTCCCTAATGTACAATATGGTACAGTTGCAAACATGGGAAACATTGGTGAAACTGGACTCGATTTCATTATTGGCCAAAAATTCATGGAAAGGTACTATGCGGTCGGTGGTCGTTCGCGTTTGGACGTGCGTCGACTAATTGAACGTGTATGTTAGGTGTTCGATGCGGACAATGCCCGCGTTGGATTCGCTGAGACGTAAGCTTTGATCTGTACCGAGCCTGTTCGGGCCTAAACTTTCCATCCACAGAAACCACACTTTTACATCCTACTCGGATTAAAATCTCATCACACCACTTATATACCTCTGCTGTGTCTTGGATGATTGCCGCGTTGATAAACGAAACTCTGCTGCTTCTAAACGTTTCAGTGGGACATGACTACATTCTTCATAGAGATCCTGGCTGCCACTCGTTTGCGGGGTCCGGTTAATCACGATTTTCGTCCTGGCTGTTGATCGCCTATAACAGGGCAGTTTGTCTGAAGACCGTCCAAAGCCACCATGTCATGGACATGATGTGGGTAGTTGCAGAGCCATCTATGAGGTCCGAATTTCGCTTCAGGTCCACCCCCTTTGAGCATTAGGAGTAGTGGGGAGCAAGGGATGGAGGGGTTTTGCATAGAGTTTAACTCTCACCCCTGCTTTTTATGTGCACATAACGACTGTGTTGCGTCTGCGTTTCGGTTCCGTTCAAGTTATGATGTACAGCATAATGGACGTATGTCGGGACCAGGCAGACAGTGCGGGGTTCTTTTTTAGTTTTAGATTTTCTGTAGTCACATGTTTCCATCTCTCTTGATGTCAATATGATCGACCTCTCTCAATCCAGTGATGATGAGCGTGAAGAGATTGAACAATCCAGTGACCACTCTGGAGATATATAGGGAATTACAAGCCATGGATGCAATACAAGGGGGGTAGACAAAATGAGTCTGATGTATGGGAATAGGTACTTGATCTGGAGTGCGAGCACGCGACTAGCAAGAATACTCTCAGTCGTGTGCGATGCAACGGACTATATTGTATTTACCTAGCAAGAATACTCTATGTACGAATGAGTTCAATGAGAACGAATAAAAGAAGTATGAATAGCTCACCTCAGTCGTGTGCGATGCAACGGACTGAGGTGCTTGTCAGGCTTTCATAATTCTGAACTTCATACTTCACACCTGTACATGGTCACATGATATTGATCACTATTTGGTTTATTCCATAGTGTTCTATCTTTCATCTCCGTTATAACATCACTGCCCATTACTCTGCTTCATAAGCATGGTTACTGACATACGTTCCTATTGGATGATAATGCTTTATTATGAATCACGCTTACGAATAGCTTACTGATCATGATCTTATGCCAGCCCTAAAGCATGGTCCATGCATATGACTTACACATATATAAACCCTGTTCTAGTACAGTGTAAACCTCAGAATAGGATATTCATTTCTCCCATCTCTACAAGCCAGCCTACTCAGCTCTTGTCTTTTGGTTGTCCCTGACATTATCCTATTCTCACTACCCTCATTGACTTTGTCATTGTTTGGTCAAGTTCAAATTGTCAAACAAGAACAGCAAACTTGATATCTTACCTTCAAATCTTATGCTACCACAAAGTAACATTTGTATAGTGTCTCCATTTTAACTTTGGTTGTTAATTGTTGTAGTGGCACCTCAGTGCACTATCTCCTGTTCTCCCAGATCTCTGTTGTTTCAGAAAGCTCTTATTGCTACCTGGGAACAACAACACAAGTATGCTGTTCACCCTTATTATTCCTGATACACCAATCCTGCCATCCATCATCATATTGATAAACTCAACAAAGCTATCACCAATGAACAGGAATCTTTTGCACTCTTAGAGGAAGCAAAGAAAGAGGCAAGGGAGTTGAGGAAACAGCATAACATGAAAACAGAAAGGATGTACACTTTATTAAGAAAGGAATTAATTCAACCAGAATTAATTGCAGCCATTGACAAAGAACACTGTTGATGTTGAGGAACTTGCATCAGAAACGAGATAAACATAATCTGGGCCAAGTCATGTACCCCTCACAAGGACTGCAAAACTGTGGAAGAATTCCTTTTACAAGTAGAAAGGGAAATTGGGCATAAATAGGGTCTTTGATTTGCTATACAGTCAGCAGTCATCCCTCGTATCCCCCATTTCCTCTTTTCACCAACTGCTCACATCACCTATTTGAGGTGATATTGTACGTTTACCTTTCTCTCATTATTCCTAGTAACTTTTGAAAAGTCACTGAAAGAATGTGAGGACTCTTAAGCGAAGTCTTATACATCTTTATGAACTCTTACCTTGAATCGATATGTCTTGTCTTTCATCCCGAGCACCCACACGTTCTGGACAAATGTCGGCTGTAGCTGCAGCAGCAGCAAGTGGTGGAATACCTCTTCTACCTACACCTCTACCCACTCCAAGACCTTCAAGAGCAGCAAATGTTGTAGCGGCTTTGAAACAAGTAGAAGCAGAGAGGATTGCTGAACAACAATGCCAATCCCCAACTCTGATCCCAGAAAGTAGCAAAGGAAAAGGAATATTACATCCAGATGCAGATGAAAAGTTTATCGATGAACTCGAAGAATGGTTGAAAAGGTACAAGATTGTTGGTTTAGCTAATTGAATAGGATCAATGCCAGTCCTAAGGAAACATCCAAGAAAAGAGGACAAGGATGTGGAAATGGAAAGCATTTATGCTCCAGAAGTGGTAAAAGAGAAAACTCCAAAAGTAAAACTTCCAAAGAAGAAAATTGAAAAATCTACCACTGCAAAGCCAGAAATTTTCGAAGGAGATAAAGAGAAGTATATTGCTTGAAGAACAAACCTTGATCTATATCTTGATAGTTTTGAGGATGAACCCACAGATGAGCAGAAAATCACCATCACCCTCTCCTACATGCATGGCGCTAACATAGCTGGAAATGCGGCCACATTGTATGTTACCCAAGGTTATCACAAGACAACCTTGTTCAAGATATTTTCAAATTATCTTGACACCATGTTCAAACCATCTGATTATACTCACTGGGCAAAACACAAACTCAAAAACTTGAAACAAGCTTCAAGAGAATCAGTGGAGAGTTTTGTAGTACAAATCAAGCAACTAGTCATAGAGGCTAGATATGATATTATCAAAGATGCCTACACACTGATCGAAGTCTTAATAAACAGAGTTCACCAAGCCCCTTACAAATTCGCAGTCCAAGCAGAACCCAACTTAATTCAGAAAGAAAACAACTTTGGAAAGTGGGAAGATGCATTGATTCACTCTGACATCGCTTTATTAGCAATGAAGGATGTGGACAAACTTTGAGATCACAATTGGCAAGATCAGAAATCTCAAGGCCAAGACCGCTTCAACTGTGCAAAAGAGAAATCAGCCAAGACTTGAGATGGCCCCAAAACCTCCCATTCATCCAAAGACCCTATGGACATTTCAAAAACAAAACAGAAGGGCATTTGCTGGATTCCAGGTTGCAGAAAGAAGTGGCTGTGCGAACAACATGCGAAGAAGAATGGTTCACAGCCTCGTCAGGAGAATCGGGAGGTACTTTTGGACTGAGAGGAGTTCGAAGCAATGAAGAATGAGATTTGAGCATTGAAGGCCAGTAGGTCTTCCATGGACTCATCTAAATCTAGGGATTTTCTGTGTGACCAGTAGTTAACAAATACCATACTACTGGTCAGAATGTACTCAACACAAACAATTGATTTGATATTCTCACTGTTGATCATTTGGAAGAGGAAATAGTATTACCTTTTTACAGGCTTGATGAAAAGGCTACGCTGCTGATGCGAGGGAGTAAAGATGCTATAGGATTAGATCTGCATGCAAATGAAGAGAAGATCCTGCTTCCTTGGTCAAGAACCAAAATATCGACAGGACTAGCAGTTGCACTACCTGAAGGATCTTATGAATGAATTGCAGGATGCTCAGGCCTTGCTGCAAAATACAACATCGATGTTGCTGGTGGAGTCATTGATAGAGACTACCATGGAGACTTAGGAGTCATCATTGTCAACAACAGTAACACAACTTGGACCGTTCATGTGGGTGATAAAATAGCCCCATTCATTGTGGAAAAGATCTATCTCCCACAGGTCAAGGAAGTCCCAACCTTGGAAAAATTGGGTACTACAGAAAGAGGTTCTAGTGGTTTTGGTTTCACTAGTCTTTGTTGTAAAACAAAAGTACTCCTTGGTGTGTACAAGGAGTGTTAGTAGAAAGGGTGAAGGGAACGATAGGTTTATTCCAAAGGGATTCAAGAAGAGTAGAAAAAGAAAGGTGAACATCTGGACTTACTATCCCCTTGAATGGGTGGTTACTAGACATCTACTCCTAATCTCTATAGGCAGTGGGCGCAAGTGTGAAGTGACCGGTTGATAATACAACACAAACTAGGTGTCCGAATGTATAGAGCAATGCTAGAGACTTGAAAACGGCAGTACTGGGTGCAGATCTGACTTGTTTGTGACTTCGGTGGAAAGAAGCTCCTTCTTGAGTGTACATACACCCATTTATAGTCCAGGCACACCTGGGACTTATGTAAGTAGTGTAGAATCGATGTATAAGTAAATGTGGTTCGTCCAAAAACCAATAGAGTGAAAAGAAATGAAATGGATGTGCAGAAAGTGTACTAAGTGTCTGGTAAGTTAAGTGTATAAGGTCTGGGTGTACACAATAGTGTCCATAGTGTATCCAGTGTAGTAGAAAGTTCAAAAGGATAAAGCAGGTCACTCACTGAAGGGTTTGCTAGACATCGGACGCGTTGGGGACATGGACTATGGAGACATGGACGTGTTGTAGAGACCTGGACGTGTGCTGGATGCACGGCAGCAAGGGGGGCAAATAGGGATGAGTTGGCTTGTGTACATAGGTGAAAGAGTAGGTCTCTGCCACTGTAGGAAACATTGGTTCCTTATATCGTGTTTCAGGAATACTCTCTAGAAATGGCCAAGTCTGGAGTACTGGCTTTGAGAAGAGGATACTTGAAACCATTTTAGAAGAAGAAGAAGAATTCTTCGACGCTCAGAATGAAGAAGATTTTTCTTTCAGAATGCAACATTGTTCTCAAAAAGCTGAAGAAAGGAAAAAGAGAACAGATTATGAATACCCATAGACCATACAATGGATTCATCAAGTAGCAAAACAAAAAGATAAAGAACAAACTCTCAAACATCTTAAACATTTTGTTCATGATTCAAGGATATCAGAAGTTAATGAAGAACTTGTTGATTGGTTACAAGAGTCGACGGCCTTAGATGCTTATTGGGTTTTAACCGACCTTCAACAGTATCCCCGGCACCAAACTTGAAAAGCCTGTCATCATTGTTCAAATTCTCTTATTATTCCAGTTGAATTGACTTTTGACGATGAACAAATGCATACAAGGAGAGCACTCGTAGACTCAGAAGCTACTGGATCTTTCATTGATAGGAAGTTTATTAAGCATAACAAGATATCAACATATAAATTGCCAAGAGCAATTCCGGTTTATAATGCTGATGGAACAAAGAACCTTAATGGAGCCATTACAAAATTCATCACTTGTACGATGAAGATCCAAAATCATCTGGAGAAAATCGTGTTTTCTGTAATGGAGTTGTCAACAAACAATATCTTTATTGGATATGACTGGCTTAAGCATCATAACCCAACTATCAATTGGACTAAACAAACAATTGAGCTAAGCTGTTCACATCACTCAGAGTTGACTTCGCATGAATTTGAACCAGAAAAAGGAGATTGCTTATTTCAAGTTGACATTAGAAATGTTGCCATGGACGTAGCAGCTGCTGCAAATGCTGCAAAGAAAAAGAAAACTTTTGAAGAAGCAGTACCACAAGAGTACTATGACTTCAAAAATGTGTTTGTCAAGGAGTCATTTGATGAACTTCCACCTCATAGACCATGGGATCATGCTATTAAGCTGATACCTGGAGATCACAAAGTAGATTGCAAAACATACAATCTAACCTTGGAGGAACAAAAGGAACTCAATGCTTTTCTTGAAGAAAATCTTTCTATAGGAAGAATACACCCATCAAAATCACCATTTGCTTCGGCATTTTTCTTTGTTAAAAAGAAAGATGGCAAACTTCGTCCTGTTCAAGACTACAGAAAACTGAACAACATCACAATCAAGAATCATTATCCACTTCCTCTGATTGGTGAACTAATTGATAAGCTTAAAGGTGCCAAATTCTTCACAAAATTAGATATCCAATGGGGATACAACAATATTCATATGAAAGAAGGCAACAAATGGAAAGCCGCATTCAGAACAAATCAAGGCTTATTCAAACCACTGGTAATGTTCTTTGGTTTAACCAACTCACCAGCCACTTTTTAGACAATGATGAACCATATTTTCCATGGTCTCATTAACAAAGGTTATGTTATTGTCTACATGGACAACATCATGATATTTTCTACAGATCTAGAAAGTCATCGCAAAGCCATTCACGAAGTACTTTAAGTTTTATGAGATAACAAACTCTCACTTAAGCATGAAAAGTGTTACACTATGTCCGGGTAGGGCATAGTGCAAACCTTCTGGGACTCCACTAAGAACACTGAGGTGAAGGAGGACCTATAGAAGGTTGTTCAATGAGTGAAGGGATGGCTTTGCTTAGCTAGAGCCTGAGAGAGAGAGAGAGCGAGTGTCATATAGCCTTGGTATCAACAAGGGTCTTGATAGGGGTTTGCTGAGTGACATAGGATGCGAGGAACATGGAGGGAGGTAAATGACTATATTGCAGATGCGGGGTATGGAGTACAATGTGCAGGGTAGCACAAGGGAGCCGAGTCTAGGGCATGGAGGCCACTATACGAAGGTAGGACAAAGCTAGGGTAACACTAGCTAGGGGTTTGGGTATATATATGTATGGCTATAGCATACAGGCCATGCTATAGGGCCGGTGTGAGAGATATGGGCAGAGGGATTACTAGATATACATGTGAAGGGTTCGATGGGGCGCTGTCACGGACAGGGTATGAAGGAGATGGTGGGAACACC
>JBBPKD010000229.1:0-28647 GCA_038089075.1 Singerocomus inundabilis
CCTCTCCTCCAAATCCTCTGTTACCACGTTCAATGTCACCACCCCCATCATCACCCCCAACAATGAACTCCCTCATACAGGGAGTCCAACCGCTACGTCTCCTCTTTTTAATCCTGCATCACCTGTTGTTTCTACTTCGAACTTCTCTGTCACTACGGAGAGCCATTCTGTTAATGATCTTCTTAATAACAACATTCCATCTTCACCTTTTATTGCTGTAGACTTACCCATGTCCGCTTACAGGATGAGAAATGGGTATCCCAACCCCGATTATGCCCTCCGAGTCAGAGCCTTCACCCTGGACTCCCGGATGTCCATCCCTATCGAAGCCCACCTCGATATGGACTCCCCACTTCACTCCTTATACCAAGCATTCCTTGCCCTCCATCGTCTACATGGAGCGGCACTCCATCCTCACTCTAACTCAGACACAATGATCGCATTCTTACAATCCATCATGCACACCATTGCCATCCAACTTGAAACCTTCCTGATGGAGTTAGCTTACCAACTGGAGTTCGGGGAATTCCTAGATCGCCTGGACACCTACCTATGTCACCAGGCTAGTGTACAATGCCTCACCAAAGACTCACCCTCTGCTTCTACTTCCCCACTCTCCCTGGAAGAACTCACTGTCGCGAAACGAGTAGAGTCCTTCTGGTCCAGAGGACATGGTCACGTACGTCTCTTACCCACGCATCCTCGGTTCGCTGAAGTGTGTTTCCACTGTCAACGCCTCGGGCATATTCGAGTCAACTGCCCCTACTATCAATGTCCCACCTGCCTTTTGTGGCATCCAGGACACACCCAGGCGCAGTGCAACCTACAACACCCATGCACGCTCACCATTGATATGACCACCCCACGCTCCCCTCCTCCTTCTCCATCCACCGACTCCTCCAATCCTCCTTTCATCACTCACTCTCCCATCTGTCGTACTCAAGGACATCATGGGCGAAACCACCCTATCCTGGTACCACCGCCTCGCATGAGAACTCATCATGCTCCTCCACATCGTCCTCCCATGCCCCAAGTTATAGACAATTACAGCGATGACATCTATGATGACACTGCCTATGGCAACATGATGGGTTCCCCAGTGAACCAATCCCTAGAACTCTGACTCAGGGGCTATAGAATCGCAAAGTTGCTCATCCCTAGCGGGGGGGTAATGTTACACTTTTTCTTTCATCATCTAAACTCTCTCCTCTCATCATCGTTTATCCGTCTAGACTCACAGACTCTGTGCACTATGCCTCTTGTCTACCTTGCTCGTATCGTAGTGTGCTTTATGCCATTCTTCATTATCTCTTACGCTGACCCTTCCTTCCCGTCCTTATGCCATTGCCTATATTTCTCGCTTCTGCTCTTCCTTTCCACATACAGCTTGGTGGAACCTTGGTCAGTGTTACTTTTCCTATTGGTCGATATACTTAGCATCATCATGACTCGGTAGCATAGCATGGTCCGTGCGTGCTGCCCATACATATATAAACCCATGTACAGAGTACCCATACTCTAGCTTTCGTCTCCCTTGCAATATGCATTGTACTCCTACGTCACTGGCAATCTCAGTTGCCTCTTTTTACCTTCGTCCATTCGTGCCTCAAGCCCTGTGTGTACTTCGCGTATCTTAGGCGACCACTTGGGTTACGCTATGTGCTAGACCCCTACCTCATATTCACAAGCTCACTCAGTAGAGTTGTCTAACCCCAAGGGTCTACACTTGTCCCTCCAGATTCAAGCATAACAGTTGTGGCATATCAGGCCATGCACACACTACTTATGGATCAAGTCAATGCCAGTCCAGGCTGTGTGTGCACTTGTTATTTCAACACTTATTTCAACACCAAAGTGGATAGCCACTAGGATGTTAGCAGAGAAGGAACCTCTTAGGCTTTACCAAATGGTGGAAATATAGTAAACCACTCTATTTGTCTCTGTATATTAATATAGAGCCTAAAAGCTCATATACAGAATGGGTAAGATAAGGTTATCTAATCTACTGTATAGTAGGACCTTATCTAATCTTGCTAAAGCGGCCAATAGGGGCCATGCTACAATGTAATCCTACATAATAGCTAGTGAGTGGCAGCTAATAGTGCCAGTTCAAGAAGCTCAACCCCTTGATGATATGCATGCTGGACATTGTTGTGGATGTTACCAATCGATAGATACTGTATGTATCATGCCTGCTCACTTGAGTGAGAGTATTACTGTCTAACTGGCTCAGCTGGCTATTTGGCTTGCCATGCTTAGTGTTGAGCAACGAGCCACGACGAGACAAATAAGATTGAATAAGTTCACATTAGCTCAAAATAGACACTGGTAATTTTTTCCTGATGTATCTCAAGAGTTGATGGAAATCACGTACCTGCAGGTTTGTACCAGGCATTACACTGAGTTTTTCCCTCCTTCTGTGGTGATCAACCGAACGATGGCGCGCACAAGAACGACCCACGGGTCTTGACACCAGCTCCGGATCGAGAAGCATCGCACTCCCCACACCCGTGACAATGATGAGGCAAAAGAAATTCATTCATTCATTCATTCGTTTATTTAACAAAGAAAGCATATAAAACATCATCACGAATGAGGGTCCCCACTATTTCCCCCTTTTTTATGACTGCGCCAGATCTCTCTCCGCTTTTGCCCTCGCCGCACTCTCCAGTTCGGCATACGTTCCACTTTTTAAACACATGTTTCTAAATATTCCGTCCTCTTTCTGGATCAGGTTCAATGGCGTATCAAACTCGGCGACCTGTCACGCGCATGCTCGTCACCAGAACGCAGTCCATAACTGGAGATGACCCACCTCGCCCTTATCCAGCACGATCAACCGATCATAGTCAATCACCGTCCTCAACCTGTGCGCAACTACACCCAAAGCGCCTCGTCAGCACACGTACCATCAATATCACATCGAAAGAGAATCGCACCCGTCAACAACAGCGAGTCCCCAAATTCTTCCCTAATTGTCGCCTGAATCTTGGCGTCCATCTCGAAGTCAATACTGCTCGTCGCTTCATCGAGTACGATGACCGAACTTCGTCGTAACAGTGCACGTGCCATTGCAATCAACTGTCGTTGACCCTGTGAAAAGTTGGTACCGCCCGCAGACACTTGGGTATCCAGCGTAATAACCATCTTGGCGTCTACCTCGGTCGTAGTGGTCGAGGGTGCAGCGGAGGCGCCATCTTCAGCAGGCGTAGACACCCCGCTAGGCGTCCGAGAGTTGCGCTGCGATTGATAGGCACTCTCGGTGAGCATTTGAACACGGCGCAAAACATCCAGGCATTCAATGTCATCATGTTCACCTAACATTTATAAAACGTGAGTGCTAGCAAGTCACCGAGTTACTCCTAGAAGCACTTACTGAAAGGATCTAGATTATCTCTCAATGTCCCAGAAAACAGCGTCGCGTCCTGAGGGATAAATGTCTAAATGCGCAAATCAGACCCCAGCACGATGTGTCAAGCTCTCGATACAACTCACCAGGCGAGACCTCAAATCATGAATACCGATCTTCGAAATATCAATCCCATCGATCAAAATTCGTCCTTGCACTGGATCTACGAATCTCAAAATGCTCATGGCCAACGTCGACTTGCCGCTTCCCGTCCTTCCCAAGAGACCTATCCGCTCCCTTGCATTAAGCTGGAACGAGACATTCTTCAACACTGGTGGAAGCTCCGGCGAATACTTGATTATTAAATCCTCGACGCTGATTAACGAGTTGGAACTCGTGCTCGAAGGCCAGTACGCAGGTGGACGGTTTGATTCAATAATAGCAGGTGGCTCCTGGGGGAGATCGAGGTATTCGATAACACGCTCGACGGAGCTTATCAGGGAAAACATGAATCAATCGAAACATGTCAGAGCACATGGGGAGACATACTTCAAATCAAGCTCAAGAGCAGTCCAGAACCGACAAGCCCAGTACACGCTCATCGTAAACGTCATCGCACTTGTAATACAAAGACCAGCAGTACCAGACGAGACATATCCAGAGAGCGCAAACAACGTCGTTATCCACACTGCGAGGCCACCGAGCGCGTCAAAGTTGAGCAACAGCCATCGGTTCGTCATCCAGAAATTGTACCACATCTAAGTGTTCGTGCGTCAACTTGAGTAGAGTTGTAGCGGAATCAGGGAACAGCACCGACCTTCGTTGTCACATCAATCTTACCATGCAGATCATCCAAGAATTGACGTTCTGCAGAGAAGGCACGAACAGTCACGATACCCTCCAACAATTCTCCGAATCCGGAAAAAATCGGTGACCGAGAGTTGGACTCCATACGACGAAGATCACGACCCGTCTTGAGGTACCCAATAGCTAGCAGGCGATAGAAGAAGCCGATAATGACAGCGGGAATCAAGAACCATGGGAACACGACGCTGCGAGCCCAAATATAATACAATGAACGTTATATTACCAAAGATCAAGAATCACGCACGCGACAGTGAGAATGGCGGCAGCAAATGTGGCCAAAGACGAGTTTACAGCCGACAACGAGCCTGCCAAGCTAGTGTCAATCGTCTCAATGTCTTTGCCGAACCGGTTCAACATGCGCCCTATTTCGTTCCCATGAGTCAATCGACGAAATCAAGTACGCCAGTTAATACTTACCTTGAGGTGTAACGTCGTGCCAGCGCATTGTAGCCCTCACTACACCTTCCAATAGCTGCTTGAAAACCAACCTCGATGCTCTCAGCGCGCCTGTATACTGCACCGTCGTCGATACAATAGTGACGACTGCCGTCGCGAGACCAATCGCGCCATAAATACCAACGTAGAACAGCGGGTCCTCATTTGCATCAGGAAGTGTGAACCACAGCAACTTCTGAGACGCCTGCACGTGGTAATATGGATTCGAGTAGTGGCCAAAGTCGTGAGAGGGGAGGAACCCATTCATCAATGCTTCGTTTTCCGTCAAGACAATCGAGGCAAAGGAATATGGTGCAGCCGTCGTGCTGTTACCATAAGCTTGGCCCCATTCCTAGAACCACTCTTCAGAATTCGAAGTTGTCTCTCTTCAGTAGTACTCACCCGAATCCAGAGCTTCTCAACGACTCCCAAACCCTGTGAACAAACGATCAAGACAGTCAATATGAACCACGTCCAATACGACCTGGTAACCGTCATCTAAGTCACCTCTACCTCGGGTAAATGGCAAAAAGGCAACTCACGAGGCCTTTAGATACGCGTTATAGACCGACCACTTGACACCGCCACTCTCCCTGTGCTCGTCTTTGATCAACTTTCTTGGCTTCTTCGATCCATCCCTGGCAGGCTCTGCAGATGCGTCGTCCACAGGTTCTTCACTCGGAACAACAGGCTCTTGTTGTTGCATATTTGCCTCCGAGTCCTGAGTGATATTTTCCAAAATACCCTGGGCGCGCAAATCTTTTACTGTTCCTTGGGTATCGATTCGTCCATCAAGCAACCGCACTAGGTAGTAGGTTCCAGGAAGGACAAGTTCGACATGATGCGTTACAAGGATCTAACACATAGATCAAGTACATGGTTGAGTTCAAACGATTAAGACTCACCACCGTGCGGTGGGCGAGCAAAGGTCCACGCAAGAGCTTTTCGTACAAGAACCTCGCGGTGTGGCTATCCTATAAACCATAACACAATCAGCAAGCCATCACCAGAAGAAAAAAGGACATACGACAGCACTCAAAGGGTCATCCAGTAATACATATTTCGTGCGAGCGTAGACAGCTCGAGCAAGCGCGACACTGAGACCAGCGATGAGCACAACTCCTATGTCCATCCGAAACTATCCGGGACTCACCGAGCCTTTTGCCCGCCGGACAAACTCACACCCCTAGGCAGGACGTTCAATACATTGCAATTGTTCCTCTAAACTAAACTCACCTCGCGCCAATCTCTGTCTGGTCCCCATCTTCGAAAATATCCAAGTCGGGTTTCAAAGCACAACATTCCACGACTGCGTCATATCTCTCCTTATCATACGGATATCCAAATAGAATATTGTCCTTGATAGATTGGTGTCGCAACCAGGGCGATTGCGCAGCGTAAGAAATGGCGTGCATGTTGCCGTGTTCGTCAATGTTGGAGGTGTTCTTAGACATGATAAGAGTTCCACTGGTGATCGTCATCTCACCCAAAAGTGCTAGCTAAGGGAGCATCCATCTAAGCATGCTGGCTGATCTCGCGAACATGGACCCACCAGTAAAGCAGACTTGCCGCTCGCAGTTGGACCAGTGATCAGGGTCAGCTCGCCATCAGGGAATCGCACCGAAATATCCCGCAGTTCGAACTTGTGATCCCCGATTTCAGACCTGCCTGACAAACTCTCCGCATCGACAGCTACGACCGTCTCGTCACTTGGGCTTCGAGTCTTCTTCACGTTCGGTGTGCCATTATCGGTACTCCCGTTGTTCTTACCCTTTGACGTATCGTTGGTCTCCTGCTCCGGCACTTCGTTCCACTTGAACGTGCCGCCATCAATTGCAAGGCCCTCGTCCGTGGCCAGCGAATCTGCAGGTACCCGAGCACGCTTGATAGACGACACCTGTTCTGTCACTTCTTCCTCTCCAAGATACATCTCAATGCGCTTCAATGCTACACCAGTCTAACAACACAGAATGGAGTGAATCGACATAGACACAGACATAATACGCTTACCTGAAGTATCTGGACAATCCAAGCAGGAATGACGTTCAATGGCTGACTATTGGACTGGATAAGGACGCAAGCGAGCCAGGACTAAAACTCGACATACCGAACCATGTTAAACAGTGCGATAGAAGTGAATGCGACAGAAACCGTCAGTTTGTTACCCTGGTACACGAACACAAAAAACGAGATGAGGGATATGAGAATGGGGGCCGAGTTCCAGAGAGCGGTGAACATGACCGAGTTGATTCGAGCTAGATGATGGGACAACGTCATCGCATTTGAATATCATCTCAAACCTTGAATACGAGTCCAAGAGAAAGATGACCCACCCTTGGTCATCCAATTTATTTCAACTCCTCTCGCATCCATCGTACGCTGAATCCATCGTTCCTCCCAAGCGAAGAACTTGATAAATTTCACAGCGCTGATGAGTTCATTCAAAACCCCCATACGCTTGTCACGCGACGCAGAAACGCCCTTTAGGATGCGGATGCTACGCTTCATCACAAAGCTATTCAGCGGCCAGCCGACGAGCAAGACAATAAATCCTGCAAAAGCGGAAATGCCAAGGAGGCTTTCGGAGATAATAAGCGTATGACCTGCAAGATGCTCAAGAAGACATACTTGTACAAAAATAGTGAAGCAATAATGATTTCAAAGGGAGCTGAATATTTTTACGGTTACCTCACATTGCCCCTTATCACGAACATCATCGGACTTACCTCCATAGATGAAGTAAAATCCCGACATCAACATGGCGATCCTATTTGCATCAACGGCCATCAGGTTGACAATCTTACCGATATCGGCACCAGCTTTGGGCTCATCTCCAGATGTGCTCTCTGAAGGTGAGACACCGGCCTTCTTGTCCGCGTTGGCTTTTTGGTTGTCCTTATCGACGACACCTGAATAGTCTTTGCGCTTGAGCGCCTTGTCGTAGATGGCAGCCATAAGTTCTGTGCGGATGCGTGTGGCGGCACGTCTGCCAAACCAAAGATGTTGAACATCTGCTTGGGCCTGTGTTTGTGTTTGTTACATGTTCGATGCACGGAACAAGTAAACAGATATACCTTGAGGAGCGTGCAAAGGAATGCTAAGAACGCATATACGTATGCCGTTGCACGTTGTGCCTCGGTAGCATCAGGTTCAACGGAATCGAGAATGACCCTATGAAAGATGTATTTAGTTCACATTGCCTTTGTACAAGATTCACTTACTTTAAGAAGAATGGAGAGGCATAGTTGAACACGACGCTGACAAACGTCAAGGAAAAGTCGATGCTGGGAAACGGTAAGTGCAAGATACGAGAGACACGGAGTGCAAGATACTCACATGATATCTAAAGAGTTTGCCCAGAAAAGGCGACGAAGAAGGGAACCGCCCCTGAGATTCTGTCAAAAGGAGTTTATGCGCCTGAAAAGCCAAGTAAACTCACTTGGTGGCAGTGAACTTGCCAAAGACGGGTCGGGATTGCGTTGTTGGACTAAGATCCCAAACGTCTTCTTCATTCATGGTCGAATTGCTACCACGTCTGATCAGTGGGTAAACCCAACTGAAAGTAATCCACTGGATAATGGTAACATAGTCTTCTGGGGAATATTTGACGGACTGTATGCACATAGATAAAGCAATGGCACGCAAAAAGTGGCCATATAACACATACGATATCTTCCTTCTTGATGCGACTGCTTGGAACTCCCACAGGCATTGTCGAGACGAGCATGAGGGCGACGACAATAGCAGCCAAGTTGAATATCAACCCAGCAAGCTCGGCGCGAGATCCCAGAGGCACGTGGAAAATTTGGTGATTATACAAGATACCACCGATAAGGATAACACCGAAGACGAGATGCGCAAGATACAGCCAGAAGAGATCAATGTGCGCCGTTGCCTTGGGCCAAAAGACGGGTTTGGAGACACCATAGACCCAGGTAGCGCCAATCAAGATAAGGCATACGCCGGTCCAGGTGTCAAGTTCGTGAGTGATAAGAACGTACACGCCACCAGATAGCCATAAAAGAGCTTGCAGGAATGCGACAAACGCCAGGGCGAGGGTGCGCCATAAGGGGACGGTGTCATCACTGGTAATGGTGGTATATTGCGCGTCATCCTGGATGTGTCCGCCATCATCCAAGGCCTCTGCTTCACGGAGAGTGAGAAAGTGGTCGAATGGCGACTTGAGGGTGCGGCCGAGTTTCCTCGCAAAGGCGGGAAGCGGGAATGGGACGGAGAAGAGGCAGAGGGCGGCGACACCGATGGCGGGTACGAGCGCAGCCCAGGTGGTGCGGACGCACGGGTCTGTCAAGTCGAGCGGACTGGCCCGACCGCAGAGCTGAACGTCGTCCATGCAAAGATGCAACGTCAGCGAATTGTCGACCGGTATTTAAATGTGACTGGATGTTATATCACCGTGACTCGGCTGAACTCGGTACTTCCATAACAGTCTAAAAGTCGGACGAAAATGGGTCCGTCAGAAATTCGCGCAGATTATCAGCTAATCCGTCCGCCAACCCCGCATTCCCGACAACGACGACGACGACGACGACAATGGAATCTCTCGACTTGAACGGACTCGCAAGGTCGCTGCCTGCATCCAACTTTGAAAAGGCAGAAAAAGAGCTCCTCAACAACTTCAAAGGTCTGTCTCGCTTCCCACAGGCCAACTTACTCACTCATATTCCCTCTCCCCAGCTGCTGCATTGAGCATCACAACTCTCTACAGATCTTCGCGACATGCGTCAAAGCGCGCGTATAATGCAGGCTATGCGAAAGCCTGCCAGGATCTCATGATCATGATTCAGCAAAGCGTTTCAGCAGGTGGCATTGTCCCCTCCGACCATAACGCACACAGCGGCGACATGACAGTCAGTCGCATCTTGGACTGGATAGAGGCAAGGATCGAGGCAGTCAAGTCGAGAGAGGAAGAAGAGGACGAGGACGAGGAGCGCGAGAAGGAGCGTGAACGTGCAAAAGTCTCACCGCCATCCACTCGCCCAGATGTACCCAAGGACCTCCATTCCTTCCCTTCCAGTTCGTCCGAGAAACCTTCCGAGACGACATGCACTCCATATCGACAAGGCGATAGTCCCGTAAGATACCATCCATCGAATGACCTGGTCCATGACTCATTCCACCTCAGCCAGCGCCTGTCTTGCTCACGCCTCATTCCCCTGTAGTGTCAAATAACATGAATCTTCCAAACCATCCATCGTCTCCATCACCCACTATAACCCCCGCCAGACCAACCATCTCCAATACCAACTCACGCATTACCAAAGCACGTCCACTCAACCCACGCAAAGACATTCCTGACGCTACTTTCACTCCATTGACGTCATCCGCTTCCCTTCCCCTAGCCTCATCAGAGAATCTCTTCCGTGTCCCCCCAAACGCACCCATAACCACTATGCCCGATGCCGACTTTGCAGCAGGCGCCAAACGTAGACATGCAGTCATGATGATGTTGGACGCAACCCCGTCAGTGGCTGCTGTTGATGTTCTTTCACCTTCTGGTAGTACCACTCCTCCCACAGTCACTTCCACTTCAGGCCATTCTAGGAGGCGGACAAGAAGTCAGCGCTCTTCCGGTCACGTGCAATTCCCTGTCCAGTCGGGCGACTCGATGGATGTGGAAGAGGAGGGCCCACAACGCAAGCGCATGGCTAGACGATGATTAATGCATCAAACCCACCGCAATGTAGGCTGGCTCATCCTTGCGTCCTTGTGTCATTGAACTGGTGCTTCACCAATTAGAACCCAATATACTGTTGTTTATCCGAGTAGTTAGTTTCATCCCTCTCCCTCGCCTCCCCGCTTCCCAAACCTTTCATGACCTTATTATACACTCCTGCATACATCATGTGATGTGTTCAATATGTCCCCTTCAACTCCCCTGTATTGCCACCACCGTGTCCTTGATTAATTATGATGCACGCATCCTCTTTACCCACCAAAGTCCTCATATCATTCCTTGTGTAAATAATAACATTCTCATATCTGGTTCACAACTTCTGGAAGTAGCACAGAAGCTGAACATGGGCCGTTGGTGCTCCCCGTTGCAGTATGCATAGAGACATTTGACTTATTCCAAGATTGGCGCATTCCCCATATCCAAAAGTATATCCGCTTTGACTAGTACATCCCAAAGCCGGTGAAAGCAGGAATAGTCCGTCTCTCGTACTGAGAGTCACAACGCTCAAGCAATAATTCAAAGACATGGGGGCCGCACACGGCCCGAGTATGCCACATTTCTCACACGGATACCCCCACTTAATCGCACTCGGATGTTTGTGATTTCCAAATTGACAATACTGACTCGGTCACATAATGCAGGTACATACATACCTCCCATCGTGCCCCTGGCCGCCAGCAAAGAAAGGTCAGGAGGAATGGTGGACGTGTGGTTGTGCCTGCTGCGCCAACACGATATTGTGACGCCGAGCCTCTGTGACTGGGTCAATGCAGCTTGGTTTTGATACACATGCACGTTCCGAGTGCGGCCGAGGAGGCGTATAAAAGACAGGTGGATATGAGTAACTTGGAATACGCCATCTGCGTCGTCCCTAAATATGGATCACTCAAATCTCCCGGTCCATTCCGAGGGGAGGCCGCCATATACATTTCCCTGTGAGCAGCGCCCATCTGTTCTTCAAATTGTCATCACTTTTTCATGCACTGATACATCCTAGCATGTTGATATTTCAGAGGTTCATGACCGCCATTTTGGCTGATACCTTCCCACTGTTCGTCCTCGCGGATGATATGGAGTGCATGCTTGGGTACCAGCTCTAGCAGGACTGGTCAAAGAGCCTTCACGAATGGGATGCACCCGATTCGTGCTGCACTCGCGTACCACGTCCAATGCAGCTTGCAAAAATCCAAACAGAGCCATGTGGAGAAGGGCAAGGAAAAGCTAACAGGCCACGTGACTCACTTGGCGAGGACGCTACTCGAGGAACTTGGCCTCGAATGTGGATTGCACACCAGCATGAAATGCGGTTGAGGTAGAATTGGTGAAATCCTCGTACAAGCTCTTAGAACTATGCAGTACTAGAACCACGGTGTTGGGTATGAAAAGCTTGTGTACATGCAGCCATGTCTGTCAAGGATTGGCATGAAAGCCGGAAATGGATGTCGTGAAGTCTGTGCACACCAGGCTTGACACTTCAATGTCTTCATGTAAACACTATATTGCCTTGGAAGTTTGTTTATTACGCCACGCGCAAGGAACATGGATCGGTGGCAGATGGGCCATGTCAGTGCATGTGACGCACGCCACGAAAGGGACGCCGCTGATGGGCAAAAAAGGGTGAAGCTGTGGGCCAATGCAAAAGGACACATTAGTCATGATGCTTAAAATCAGTACAGCCAGGACTCAAGGAGATGCCAGCCACAACAGCGCACTAGAGCATGCGATCTTTGACGCGTTTGAAACGATTCCTTGTTCTCTTCCAAAGGGCGCAGTCTTGGGAAAATGTAAACAAAGGCCAGGCACCGAAAAGTTACAAGAGCTTGAGAGGCGTAGTCATGGCAAAGCCTTGTCGAACAGTCTCGGGATTTTGATTTTGCCCACGCAAACGAGTATGATGCATCTGCGTCCAAGTCGGCACCCTGACGCTTGCCAGGCAGGCTGTGGATTTAACCCTTTGGAATGCACTCGACAAACGATTTACGAACCCCGAATGAGTTCGGATGCAGTATTACTGTCGACTACTCCAATTTAAACGTACACTTGCCTTTTCAGCGTGTTTTCCCAGTGCAGTTCCTGGTTTCTGATGTCATCATGCCGACCCGGCTGACCGGAAATAAGGTGTACAGGATAGCGATCGTATTGCTGTGGGGAACGAGAACAAATGGTTTCAGCGGGACAACGTTGACACCACAGCTCGCACCAAAGCCTGAGCTGGATATTTTCTTTTCAAGATGTTCATCTCTGCAGTTTTTCGTGCTGCAACCGGGGGTTGCGCAGATGAACTGTTGGCCGTGAGCGCCTTCCAACCAGTTCGGCGCGAGCGTAGGTGCTCCATTACCATCAGACACAGCCGTCGAGACCCCGTCGGATCAGAATGCGCAGTTCCTGTACACGAGTCGATAAGAATTTGTAATTATCAATTGCACTGCTATATTCAGTCGGAGATTACATAATAGAGGAATGCCAGGCATGGCGGGCTGTATTTCGTACTCCGACGGTCAATAGGTTAGGGTTATGGATGCGGATATCTTAATCACTGCCGCTCGCAAAAGGACTTTATCCACGACCACTAAGTCTCCCATACCCATTCGTATCTGGCACCGGTGCCCGCAAGGTAAGTTTGCTTTGAGCCCACATCTCAATATCTCCTGTGTATGGCTTTACTTATAACCCCAAACTCCCTTATTGACAGGCAGGCGTCGTTGCTTACGCGCTCCTGGTGATCCACCAACTGACGTTACAATGTCTTCTTCGCCCCCACCATTCCAATTCTCGGGAACCTCATCCCCACTGCCTGCTGCCTCGTCAGCAGGTTCGTCAGCAAGTTCGCCCAGCCCTACACAGGATACCGGTGACCCCGCAGCCAACGCAACGCTGTACCGTGAGTACTGTTACTCACCACAACCACTCACTTGGTTTATCCGATTTTCACACTGACTGGATCACGCGCTCACACACCCATACTTGTCCATCTCCGTTTCCCGCCGCTGGTGCAATTGTATATCGGTTGTTGTATGATATCACAATCCAACATAATGCGCCATACCATTCCCGCTCTTTGGTGCGACCGACTGCGCACTAAATAACCCGCCAACCTGGGGCTTGACACCTCCTGTGTGTCCACATGCTTGCCCCTACAGTATACACCTTTCTTGGTAAGCACTTTTGTCCCTGACCTTGCGCCACTACAACAACCTGCCACTAACCTCTCGCTTCCTTCCTCATCCCTGCTCATCATGTCTTCCTCTGGGTCCTCTGGGGGTTCTCTTACTGGAACCCCTCTTATGTCGATGAACGTATCATATGTGGCACTTGTAGCCACCCTCGTCCTTCTCCTTTCCGTGTCGTCTGCCATCGTTATTCGGAGTCTGATCCTCCGGAGACGCCACCAGCGCTTAGTCGAGGAGGCCCTCCGAACAGGAACGTGGTTACCACAGCGCTTCGATTCAACAACAGGCAGGAGAAGACGAGACATTGGTCAGAAGCCAAGACTATGGGAAGCCTGGCTACATCCAAACGACGAGGACGATGGCGAGAGCGAGGAGAACGAAAAGAGAAAATGGGGTGACATTATGGCAAGTCTGCAACGTCGTGCAATTGCGGGGGGCATGCTCGCTTACCGTACCATGCGTTTTTTCCATCTCAGCCTGTCTATGCCGCATATGTGAATGCTCCCACGTCAGCGTCCCAGGGGCCCGCCGCAAGTTCCGCGGAGAACTCCGCAGACCCTTCGTCACGCCCTTCACGATTCATGCGACCCTTTACCAGGAGACGATCACCGCCACCGCTTCCCGCTTCGTCGCCGATGGCTGGTCAACCGCCCTCTACACATACTTCATCTCCGACGGCAACGCCCACACCTGCAGTGCGTGTTGCAGTCCTGATCGCGATGCCCAATTCATCGCATAAGCACGTCGGCGATGAGAGTGGACCACCAGTGGTCGAAATTGGAGTCGTCGAAGCTGATGTCAGGGATCATGAGGCCGAGACATTGAGTCCCGATGGTTCATGATCGGATACTGACGTTACATTCTTTGGACTCATTGCACAGGTTGATGTTATCACCTTTACATACTGCGTGGACTCGCGAATCACCCACTCACCTAAGTACGTTATACCTTACGCTCCACCCATGTTTGGGAAGAAACCCCCTTTTTTTTTGTTCTTTTTCCTCTTGAGTTGACTGTGCGGCGCGCGTGCAACTACCAGACACGGTGTTTTACTATAGTGTAGGTTGTCGATACAATACATGCGTAGCGTGGTGGGTTCCCGCGATGATGAGCGATTATACATGGAGAGCTGTTGTCATGCATTTTTTATTTTTGGCTACCATTAGGTACTTGATTTGAATTAGAACGTGTTGCACGAGGCGGCGGACGAGCATGTCTTCCACGAGGGCGTGGGTGGTCATGTGAAGCTCGAGGTGCTCGTCGCTCTCAGTGTCCTCTTTTTGGATAATCCCTGGATGGTCATTGGGCCGAAGGACCCGGGAACGAAAGGAGCCATTTGAGTCTCACTCCCATACTGTAGCGCCGCACAAATGAAAATATGCCATTGGTGATACTATTTGTCTTTATCGACGGCTGCAATTCATATTGGAGTCGGGCCTTGTGCCCGTGTGATCATCACGGTGACAACCCCTTGTGCACACGTTGTGCTGAGAACTCGGTGATTGAACTTGAAAAGGTATAGAAATAGCGAGATGAAAGTAGAAGGTGGAGAGAGACGGACAGATCCTTGTTCCGCGTTCGCAAGCCAAAGGATGGAGTGTGCGTCTATCGGAGACAGTGGAGCCAGCGTTTTTCCTACGACTCCCCAGAATGACGTGATCACCCACAAAATGCAACCGCATGATGCCCATGAACACCGCCGTAGGAAGCTGGACAAGCTTATGCTTCGCGATTTGTAACCATGACGGTGTCTCATCTTGATGGTAGGCGTTGTAGATGCGATTGTTGAGAGCCCGGTGAGGCGCGAGGGTGGAGTCAGACTGCGGCTCCGTGGACGATGCAGTGCAGCGGGAGGTTCCGAATACAAGCAAGAGTAAATACATACGGCATTGAACTCTAGTGTCAGTCTCTCAGATGTGACTCGGACGCACAGACAAGGTGCGTCGCTCGAAAGATTCATCATCCAAATGCACTGTTTGCAGACAAGGACTGATCCGTGTTTTGGCGGACATAAACAAGTATAAAGGGATTGTGGCCTCATCATGTGATCATCACTAGAATAGGGGCTTTCTGATTGAATATCCACAAGGTTGTACTTTCTGCAAAACAGGACTTTACCCTCACCCCTTCTGTCCACTGTTGGCATGGTGATGGCCTTGAATATATTTTAATCTGAGGACTGCAGTGCTGCAACTTGTGACAATCAATGATTTGTTGTGACTTGTCAGAAAAATCTCGAGCCCATTACATAACCATAAAGGGGGGGTATTTAGTTGTGTACCATAATGTGTTTTCATGGGGGGAGGTCCACATTACAAAGCACATTGGAGGGTTATTATAATCCTTTTTTTGGGAATTGTACTGAAATAATAATGTTATTATCTTGTTCTTTTCACATTGTCAAGGCATTATATTGGGCATTATAATGAGCATTATCACACAGGAAGTGATTTGTAATACATTACAATTCAATATCATTGGCATGGGTCCAAACATTTTTTTCTGACACTAGTAAGCGAAAGTGATTGTGCTTGGCCTGAGCCCTACATAATTCTGTCAGCAGAGGACAGATGGCTGCTAAAATATGAAGTGACCAACCTATAGGATCAATGCCCAAACAAACATGCAATAGCTCCTTTGCTAATTCTGCAAGCTTGACATGCAAGTATTGTGTTCCATGTAAATCTGACACGGCTTTCCCAAAGTGCACAACATGGTTCAACAAGGATTAGTTTGTATACCATTTCATTATGTAGGAAACATCACTTGGATGCACCGTAGTTTTGTCCGCACGCCCAACAAAGTGGCAGGCGAAAAATCACACCCTGGGAGATGGTCTGTAAGATATAAAAAACCATTTGACCAGAATATTCAAGTCTCTCTGGCACCCAGGAAACGCGCCCTTTTTGTTCCGTCTGATTGTGCATTGCATCACCTACCCACGGTGTTCGTGAAGCTCAGATATATATTTTGATTCGCGTCCTCTCATCATCACATTGACCGACGTTCACATACAGTACTCACGGTATTCTCTTTTCTCTGGTATGTACATCGCCTGGGGCTGCATTCAGCCAAGATGATGTCGACATATAGAAAGCTACCAGACCATGCGCCAATTCTGATTACCAAGGGCAGAACTCATAGGAGCCCGACGTGTGTGTATGCCTTTTTGCTTCTATTGCTCTCATCGGTTTTCAGGATCATGTTTTCCATGCTGTCACTAACCCTCAAGAATTGGAGACGAGATTGCCATTCTGAGCAAATATGTGTACATATGACAGGCTGCAACTGGCTTGTCCCCCTGTGCAATGTTATATTTGAATAGGGTCATGGCATACTATTCACTACTGTGTCCATGTCAAGGGTACGTGCAAGATCATAGATCCATGGGCTGTACCAGCACTTTCAAAGTCATGAATGAAATAACTGTCAAGAGAGAGATGATAAAAAACTGGTATGTAGCTTTAACGGGGCACGAAGTGAGAGTATGAGAGCACCATGGCATGCGCACAGTAAGCATAAGCAAGCAGAGGAGTTCCACCTTGTCTAGGTGAGTCACCAAGCTATGACGATCGAGAATAATAGCAGGTAAATCAGAAAAACAAGCCTGATGAGGCGTGACCCAATGAGATGCAGATTTGAGTAGGGGTGGGAGGGGAGAACGAGGCCTCTTATAGCTGAGTGTGTGTCATATGCCACCGACGGGGAAGACTGGAGAGTGAGGGTAAGTTGACCAGACATATTTATTACCACAAGGTCCCCGCTATCTATTATCGCTGACAGCTCTTTCAAGCAAAAGTGCAACTTCCATTAGAATGGAACACACACAAACCTTGATGGCTGATAGCACCTTCTTTACTGTTTATTTACTCCAGGCACCAGCCAAATGCATCCCGCGTAGCACACTTCATTTTCATCAGGGCTTCAACTGGTCCCCTGTAGACAGCCCAGCTCGCATGTGTGCGAGGTACAATGAATTGAATGAACGTTCTGTCTAATAAGACAGACGCACACACCTAGATCAATAGCCGGGTATTCTTTGCAAGCTCTAGAGCCAGCACGAGATGTTCCTGCCACTTGTTACAAGTTTTCTCCACTGACAAAGCAGGTACCGTGATCTCGTAGCCTGTTGTGAGCATGAGTAGGTGCCATCAACGATCGATGGGTGGTAGTTGTTGCACAGATCCCGGGCCGTCGTGCCTAGCTGCGGATATTTGGTGCTGGCGTACCAGTGACACGCTCTAGACATCCAGGGTATTTCTTTGCCATTTCATGGAGTTGCTACTTCTTTAGCGCTACTATACACTGAAACTATACTTTGAAAGATGGTACAACCTGAGGGTGAACGGTGAAATGCGGGGCAAGACCCATTTGTTTTTGTCGTCAAATTACAACTTGGTAGGGATCGTAGACGCATGCTGCTCTAAGGAGGACGATAGGCTGGCATTCTGGGTGCTCCCCGATGTATGTAACGACCGCTACTGTTCTGTGCCAGTACTCAGGGGTGCAGTTAGTAGCACAATTTCCCAGGCATTGTAATGGAGTTCTGCTTACCGTTGTTAGTGCTGGCAGCCATTGGTTGCTCTGCAGAACCTCAGGGTTCTCGTGTTGGACGAGGCGGATTGTGTGATTCAAGCGGGTCAATGGGGTCATTTTGCCGAGATGGACAATGTGGCGTCCGTGATATTCCCTCGGGTTCTCACCTTGACCTAGGCCGCGTTTACGGCCTATCCCTTCATTGGCAGTGATGTCTGTTCAGTCTGCGGTACTCCTCGGAGGCAGTTTTTTTTATGTTCGCACTTGAAACTTACGTAGTCGGTGGGAGAAAGCTTCTGTGCATGTTGCTTCTCACGAGCGCGTGGATGGATGTATTCTGTCTCTCCATTACGCGTTCAAACACTCTAGGGGCAGTGGCTGTGGAGTTGAGGTGGCATCTCCTCTGAGGTCATTCACAGATCACTGGATCTAAACCTTGAGAGACAAAGACTTCAACTTTGACGTCTGTTTTGCACTATGGAGATGAGATAGCTCGAGAGAACGTTGTGGTGTTTAGAGCACGATACTATTCTGTTTCGTTGGGCCCTCCGTGTCATGGCGGTTCAATACCTGGATGAGTTCCTCCGGTGACATTGCAAGCATCATGATGTTTTATGGGCATGTCCTGGTGCCCATGATCATATAACGGCAGCCATGAAGACCACACCTGGATGTCTACTTCAATGCCGTGGAGCTCTCGAAAAGAAAAGTGGTGTACTGTGACCTTCTCACGTATCGGCCGAGTAGAGATTGTAGATGTAACCCGGCCTACATTATTCAAACCCTGGCCTGACAAACGCGTCAGCAGCAGCCATGTTTCATGGGTGTATATTGGCACTCATGGTCATGTACTGGCAGCCACGAAGACTGTAGTTGAATGTCTTCCTGCGCCGCTACCCCAGCGCAGTAAGTCCTTACCACTGGATTGTGCACATGGTAGAGATTCTGAACATGGTGAGCACTTGCTGCGCTATGATAGGCTATACGTTTCGGCTGAGTGGAGATTGTAGACGCAATCCCCAAGTTATTGAGGTCTAGCCCGACGAACTCATCAGAGCTGTTATACTCTATAGTTTGATTTGCCCTGTGGAGTCGCATAAGTAATTCGTGGATCAGACTAGAACCTCCATTAGTGCACGGTCAGCTTTCCAGTTTTGTTTCGGTTTTCGGACATACTGGTGTGCGCGGGGCTGCCGGCGTCGGCGAGATGGCGGCGTAATTTACCCATAGTAACTTGATGGATAAAGTCTCTCATACCTACCGTTGTCATCTACTCTATATGGTCGACAATGTCCATAAAGTCGATTCGAGACTGTAGTGCGGCGGACTCGACGACCCATGAAAATGATTGCGTTATGAGAAGAAGCTTGACCGTAACTCCGTGAGAAGCTTCCAAGCCATTCCCTTGCGCTGGACCAACTTTTTTCCTTCTGAACCCGAGTTCGCCTAGCACAGATTACCTAATGGCTCTACAACGTTTCACGACTTAATCCACAAGATAGAGGTTCGAGTACAAGGCTCCATTCATGCCCGGTGCGCTCGATGTCATTATTCCAGTTTGCGTACTAAAGCTTGATGGGAATAGGATATATTGAGCTACTAAGCAGCTATTTTCAGCCGCGGGACGAGTCTCAACTACATCGTACGAGAGCAAACTGCGCCGTGAAATATGAAACCTACAACCTGCTTTGCAGTCTCACTTGAGCGCTCTCGTTGTTTAACAAACAACACTGGGCCTAGCACCTTGTCGTCACCAACAAAGTCATATTAGGTGCTCAGGTAAGGGACCGACCATCGCGATGAAACTGATGTGCTTCGATATGAAGTCGACCGCTACCTCGTCTGGATGTCTGGGATCATTTAGGGTAGATGGGGCTATAACTGCCCTTCAAACGTCTGATCTGAGAAGCCAGTTCTGTGTTCTGTTCGGACACTGGTGTGATCGGTTGGATCACGTTCATGCGTGTCGACGCGTCTAGCTCCCCCCATGGCGACGCACTATCACCCCTCACCGATAATGTCCAAGCATTGATTCTTTGTTCGGCGCTCTCCGGCCGCTTTGGTCATGAAGGTAGGACCGTACTATATCAAAGTATAAAAAACCAGCCAGAAAGTCATTGAACCCTAATTCTTTTTTCCTCCCTCTCGCCCGCCTGCGTACACGTTCTTCCTTGCTTGAAATCACGGTTACCATGTTGACCCGTGTCTTCACACTCCTTCCTCTCGCCCTCGTCGTCGCTGCTGCTAGTGTGCAAAAGCGTGATCAATGTCAAACGGGCACCCTCACGTGCTGCCAGAGCGTTAAAACGGTGTGTTTCTTTTTCGTTTTGTCAATGTGAGATCACAGGACTGAGTGGAGATTCCCCCCCTTCCCTTTCGCTCGACAGGCATCAGAGGCTGCTCCTCTGCTAGAGTCATCGGGCCTGATCGACGTTCTTGCGGATGTTGACGCGCTTGTCGGGATTAGCTGCTCGGCCATCACTGTCATTGGTGGGGACTCCGGTAGTACCGGTTGCAGGATTTCGAGCCAACCCGTCTGCTGCTCCAACGACCCATTCGTACGTATTCCGTGTCGAGTTTGGACTGCGTCGCTCACGTGTATGAATCAGAACGACGGCTCGATTAACCTTGGCTGTACGAGCATCAACTAGTGAATTGATAAGGGCTGGTTTGGTCGTTCTTTTCTGTCGTTCGTTTATTGCATGCAGAAGATCGGTCGTTAGGGCGGCGACGTAATGCTTGATTGTCATGTACCCTACTGAAATGCCCTGATTTATCTCACCTCGAACTGTTCGCGAGTCCTGGTAGTGTGCTAGGATTGGTCCAAGGAGGGGTGATGATGTAATATGACTACCAGTCGTGGGTGGCTGTGCTCACCCACATCTCCGCTCCGCCCCGGACTGAGTAAGTATGTACTGGGTCGACCATGCAGCTCTCTTTTGACCTTGTCCCACCCATGACATCCGTACCGTCTCCTGCAAACAACCAGCATGAAGAACTTATCCCTGAACCGAAAGCCCCCATCCCTTGTCTGGCTCTCTGGCCTGATGGCTCCAGATTGATCGCCGTCGTTGGTTCAGGGTTGCAAATCTGGAACGTCAAGCAGAAAACCCGCGATGGTGAGGCTATCCGAAGCGGCTTTTTCACCAACTACACCACCGTCGCTGTCTCCCCCGACGGCAAAAAATTCGCCACTGGTGGCACGTACAGGGACGGGGGACAGGTCCTCCTCTGGGACGCCAGCTCGCGGCGGATCGAGCACACGTTCGACAAGCCTGCCATCAGCCGCTGTCTCTGCGTCGTCCACTTCAACAGCGACACGCGCCTCGTCGCATATTCGTTCGAGCGGGAGTACATGTCGGACAGTCTAGAGGTGAGGAGTGTCATCGATGGGAGCAGCGTCTGCGTGCTCGAACCCCGGAAGGGCAACAACCGATGCACACGATTCTCCCCAGATGACACGCGGCTCGCGGCGTGCGGCGTCTGCATACAAATATGGGAGCTCGCCACTGGCCGACCGTCACTCGAGATCAAGCAACGCGCGCATTCGCTAGAGTGGACCAAGGGCGGTTCGCACGTCGTCGCCAACAACCTCGCCAATGGGCAACTCATGCTGTACGATGCCCGCACGGGCGCGCAAATACGCAGTTGGCACGATCGCGCAGCGGGCATCCCTGCGCCACACATGTGGCCGTACATCTGCATGTCTGTCTCCCCCAACGGCCGTTATCTGGCTAGCGTGCGTGGAAATACGGTCTATGTATGGGACCTAGAGAATGCGCGGGAGGTGGCGCGATACTCCCTTCCACGAGATCTGTTCTGTGTCGCATACTCTCCTAACGGCGATTTCATTGCCTCTGGCTCCTATATCTGTAAGGCACCAATCGCACATGATACCCTGGTATGTCATTGGCATACTAATCCGTCGTTGTACTAATCCGTCCGCACTAATCCCACCGTCCCAAGTAGATGGTAAACAATCTACCTAATGTAGGTTTCCCCCTTCTCTCGGCTGTGTTTTGTCTTGCGTGCTCAATGAGTTTTATCAGTAACGTTACTGTTTCGGATGAGCAATGTGCATGCAAGTAGCCATCTGATTGTTGGGATGTGTGTCTACCTATCATCTTTCCCCTCTCCCTCGTGCTGACACCTCTCTAGACCCTAGTCCAACAGACTAATCGATTACTCAGCCCGCTTGAGCAGGATAGAGTTGACGCCCCTTAGAAATGAGGCATAGAAGTGTGGACATGGACATGCCTAATTGTATATACCCTTACTTTTTTCTCTCTGTCGAGTCATTGCTTTCATATGTGTCATTGTACCAGCTGTACTTGTACGTGTCTTTCTTTTTTCTACTTTTCGCCCCCTGTCCGATCCGCAACTCAGCAAACACGTAAAGGAACCAACAGGAAACGTCAACGTTTATGCCCGTCTAGCTGGGTTGAGGGTTAAATCAGCCGCTATTGTCTATGCAAAGTAGGCAAGGATCGCGAGCACCGTGGGCTCTCCCTCCACGTCCGACTCCCGAACGTCCCTTTTGACGTAGCAAGTCCTACCTCGCACCCCGTCCAGTACGCATCCCGAATCGTGAGACCGGGACGGATATAGGTCTGCACACGACGGAGACGGATTGCCGATAACGGCGACACACCGCGCTCCCGTGGCGTCCACGGTGAACTTGTAGGCCATCTCATCCGGAGTGACAAACCACTCCACTTCCCCCGCGGGGGACCTAGGCCACTCGACCACGCAGAGCCCTCGGACGAACCCGTCGCGAGAGGCATCGACCAAATTGTCCCGCCACGTCCCCCGCACGGAGGCAATCTCATGTGACACGGTGATAATGGGGAGCACGTCGTGCGTGCTGCGGACGATCGCGTTCAGATCGTTATTGTTGTGCTCACGGTGGCGGTGCGGCTGGTCCGCGGGGATGTCGGTCATCGGACCGGTACGGACCGCAGGCAGGATGTAGTCAGTGCACACGAGCCGGACGGGCACGTCGGAGGCAGCAGGTTCGATCGGCGAGCATGCGTGCATAAAGCGGAGGGTCGTCGCTTGCGTGGCAGGGTCGACGGTTGCATCGCGGATAGGGGTGAGCCACACAGATGCCAAGTCCTGCGTGGCCATCTCGTGCGTGAGACGGAGCTCGCCGATGGTGGACCGGACATGGGCATGAGCGTCATCTGTTGCAGAGCTCACTGGCACCGACTCCGAGATGTTGGGCAGCCCGGAATTGGAGTCGATGTCTGGATCTGGGTCTGGGAGGGCGAATGTCTGGACGACCTCAATGGGACCAACATTGTTGTAATTGAGGTAGGCGCGGGAGAGCACAAAGACGTGAGTCCGCGTAAAATAGACCTCGACGAGATGGGGAAACCACCTCCCGCGATCATCCAAGAGGACATCCTGACATGTGCAAGATAAAAAGAGCGAAGAAGAGTACATTGATTAGCGTCTGCATGCCAAAATACGAAGCGCTAAAAAGAATGTTTACCAATCGCGTCCGAAAGCGGGGGAACTTGAAGAATTGCCGGCGTTGTGGGTCGAACACCAACGAGTGCCTAGGTCTGCCCGTCGGACTGAGGGAGATGAACACATATGGTGCGAATCCGCAGTCGACCCGGACACGTGGTGTGAACGCCTCCGTAGGCATACACCAAGTCGGCACGTCAAAGGCGTCCGAGTCCGACAAGTGTCCCGTGTCATTATCCACCACAAACTCGAGTAACTTCCTGTTGAAAGAAGAATGTCATCAGTGTGAATGGGACCAGAGACGTCAGCGTAGTACATACACTGGGTTTGCAATGTTCCCTCGTCTAAGATTCACGGCGACGTACACCAAGTAGCCCTGGGTGCTCATCATTGACGTCGCACTCCAATGTGCAAACGGTTCGCGGTCCCACAGCACGCGCGTCGCGCCCGTCTCAACATCGCTCACTGAGAGTTGCCACCTGTTCGTACGGACGATCACCCATCGTCCCCCGCGAAGCCATTGTACGCGGACGTCGTTCAAGTCGTTCAAGTCGTTTCTGTCCGTCGACTGCGGGACGGGGTAAACAGTCCTCGAGAGCACCATGGGCGATGCGGTGGTCCACGTGTGTGCGAGGCGTGCTGAATGGACGAGCGTGCGTTGGAGAAAGCGGGTGGATTGCCATGAGAAGGGGCCGGGCGGGAGAAGGAGACGGGCGCTCGCGTAGACAGTGCGCCAGAGGGTGGGATCGTGGACGATCGCGCGAAAACGTCGGGACACCTGGAACGACGGCGCATCACCAGATTCAGAAAGCAGGCGATGGGTGTAACCTCGCAGAGGCGAACCATGCACACACGGAAAGAAAAGGAGAGAGCACGTACCACTTGTATACGGATCAGATCTTGAGGGTCTAGAAAACCGAGGATGTGGTATATCGTTTCTAATGGGAGCGTGTCGGATTGAACGTCGGTGAGGCGAAGATCAGAGTCGAGGCGAGAGTCGAGCAGGTCAACACTATCACACGACATGGTGGCAACAAGAAAGCTTGCTCTCCGTGTTGAGGCTCATCGAACGCCTCTGCACATGGCGAGGACCCGACGAGAAATCGCATGGATTGGGTCCCATGCAATACTGCACGGAAGCGACCAAATGCCGATGGACACCCCCAAAGGCCTCAGCTGCTCGGCTGGCCCGTGGGAGGTGCCTCCCCAGATCAATAACTTGTCCTTGCCCCCCCACTGGACGCGGCCCTAATCGGAGAGGGGCGTCTGACAGACCTACCAAACAGGTTCGCACTGTGGGTAGTAGAACAACTGATTGTCAGTCGACACATCGCTGACCAATGGATCTCCATTGACTGAGTTGCAATCGCATGTAATCTATTGATTTGTATGCGCCCGAGATTGTAGACAAAATGTATCAACGTTCAACCTTCGTGCAGCGGTGTCTCAACCATGTCCACTCCCAGTACTTCGTGACCGCTGCGGAGAACTGAGAGAGTGGAATGTCGGTCCTCAGCCATGTACACAGCTGCCCATTCAATTGGGAATGCAGGGCGATATCGCTCGAGAATGGTCGCCTCAACTCGTCATACACGGCCAGAGCACGATGGATCGTCTTCAGCGTGGTCAATGGGTATCCAAAAGCAGTGGCGAGAAGGTATGGGTCCTGGAACTCTCAGTGTCTTGGAAGTAAGTACAAACGATGCTGATCGCGTACCTCGATACTTTGACCGGCACCAGACCCCTGGATGTTGTCGCCGTCATTGTGCTGTGGCACTCACCACTTGCACGTCGTCAAAATCGTTGTTGTGCAGTAACAACGCATTCATCGTCGTCGCTGGCGCCGTGCACTGTGGCGTAAAACCACTGAGCACTTGCACGTCGGCGTCGGCGTTATCGCTGGCGTTGTGCACCGTGACGTTGGCCACGCGTTCGTCGTCGTTGTCATTGTGCAGTGGCACTGGCCACTCGCACACGTTCTCGTCCTCGTGTCAGTCGTGTCACCGTAGCGTTGACTACGTGGGAGTTGTCGACGAGAGTCTTGTATGACGGTGGAAGATGGGGGCCTTCGTGCAGCGGTGTCCAGTGAGTGGGCTCCAACCAGAACACGTGACCTCACGTGCGCACACAATGCTAACTAATCGACCCTAGCGATCCTGCCAGCCCTGTGTTGAGAATCGAACGTTCGCATCCTTTGCTGTTCACTTCGCCATCCATGGCTCGCTCTGAGTCCAAACACAAGACAAGCAAAATTAGCCATGTCGTGTCCAAGACCAGTCAACTGCAGGAAGCTCTGCATAGTAACTCTTCATTTGAAGGCTGAAACTCACAGCGCAGAACTGTCACTCCCCAAAGCGCGCGAGTGCTGGTGCCACTGTCACCACCCCTACATGGCGACGGTGGCTAATGCCATCGACTACGACAGCGCTAGGTGCCACGGCTCCCAACGACGACGGCGCAGGAATGGTCAACCCCCACAGGTGCCTGGCACGGCCCTGCCACGACGACGACACTCACATAGCTAGTGCCCAACGGTAACAGCAACGTGGGGTGGCCAACCCCGGACCCACCGCATCACTATCATCATAGCGACGACGACGTGGGGGTGGTTAATACCACTGCATCACTATCCCGACAACACCGACGATGACAACAATAACACTGGTGTGGCCCGCGCCTCGGCACAACGGGAGCGACGACGAATGCCGACGCGCCCATGGTCGGGCCACGGCGCTACGACCATGACATCGACGACGGATGGTGCAGGGGTTGCCAACTCACAGCACGACGACAGCGCCACTCATTATACTAGCATACTACCTTCGTTCCCCCAATATACTATGGTATCCCACATGTCCATGTACTATCTCCACTGTCGAGCAAATATATTTCCTTTGGGCATAGAATTGTCTGTGACAGTCAGTGATTATCCTATTGATATCCAGACAAGGGGGCTACAGAGATCTATGAGATTACGCACAAGGATTCATGACGATTCATCACTCAAGGTCAACTAGCATTTTTGTACTTTCAGTGGTTTCAAAATTGACCGAAAGACAGTGCACATTCACTGAAGCCCATTGTAGATGTCTATGACATTCAGCTGCTATTTCATCAGTGTTCAGTGATTCTACCTCCCACAGTGTTTGGTAGCCCAGGGATCCCTGGCATGCGTTGAGGGGCTAACTATCCCGAATAGGAAGTGAACCGATAACGGAAAACCTGACGTCCACTGCGATGTATTATGTTGCAACGAGGTCCATGGTCCATTGAAATGCAGACCTCCCTGTCGCGCAAGTCAATGCTAGCGAGGAAAAAAATTCATATTGAACAAGGAGTGTGCGTGTCGTGGTTATCTGTACAGTAACAGTACAGATCAAACAAGAGAACAAAAAGCGGTACAGCCATCAAGGTTTCCCGGATAAGTGACAGTTTCCCAACGAATTGCCTTCTAATTCCCTGATACCGAAGTGAAGTCACCAACCACACGGATAGTCCGCAACAGTAGGTAGAGGAATTGACAACAAAGTCCGTCTTGCAATAAGAAAAAAAAAAGTAAGACCCATTGGAACGAAGTGGATATATGTATAACAGACAGAACATGGTTACAAAGCGAAGAGAAGTGCATGCTGATACATTTGCAGGCGACAGTGATGATATGGAGAGATGTGACGAAGACGACAGTCGATGGCCGACAAGGGGGAAGAGGAGCACTACAACGACGAGGCGGTGGTTCTGCTCACAAGGAATCGCTCAGAATATAGGATTTGTGTGAAAGGGAGGATACTTACACACCGTTACTTTATGAGATGGTGCAAGCCCAATACGCGTCGTTCCAGTTACTCCAGCCCTGGTCAACCGGTACTTGCGGTACGTCCGAGTCCGGTTGGGTGGGAGTATTGGACGAAGTGGAGGCAAAGGTAAAGAAGGTGTCCATTATGACGTATGACGCGAGGAGTGGAATGTATCGCAGAGAAGAACGCGCAAGAACTCTTCACAGGCGAAAACGATTGGTGTGCTTGAGGTGAAGGTCAGCCGCTCCATCAACCCCTTATATATACCCTTGCTCGGACTGCGGGTGCAGTCTAAGGAGACAATGAAAAGGGAACATCATGTTAACAATAAAACAAGTTCCATCCATGGCGGCGTCAAATCGGACATACCGGCAAAACGGAGCCTGTGAGATGGCAACGCTCATTGTTGTAGACGAGTCTTGGCCGGACTTCTAGCTTCTTGAGAGTATTGGACCATGCACCTCCATTTCCGAGAACAAAAAGAGGATCATTGCGTAGGCGACCGGAAGGCCTTGAGGCGCGGGTACAGTTCCTATATGGGCCGAATAAACGCCGAATGCACTTTGCACTCCCCGTCACCTAGAATGTGAGTCTTGCAGGGAGAGCCGACGATGGTCTACAGGATATGCACCATGAAACTGAAGACGAGTGGGTCAGAGGGGTCAGAGACGGCTGTCCAAGTTGTTGATCGTTTCATCCTGTTTGGAAACAACTCAACACTCCGAGCCGCACACACACAGAGAGCTTGAGGGAGAAGGAGATGAACCAAACTGTCCGAATACATATCAGACTTGGATGCCCGAAAAACAAGCGGTGAGGTAGATATTGTGTCTGTTAGGAGCGCAGTGCAGTCCTGGTTAGTGTCAAGCAAGCAGGTCACGGATAATTTCGGACTCCGTTACATTGGCCAAATTTTTTAATTTTAATTGTACCACATCAGCAAACCGCATTTGTGACGTTACATTTCTGAATACTTTTAGGAGCGCGAGGGCTAGCAGAGGCTCTGATTGGGCAAGAGCCCCGTGGTACGGCAATTTTCCTTTTATATTTCGATGCGCAGACTTTCAAGGTTGCTGATGCACTACTTGCGTATATTCACTCACAATACTACAGACTCAGTGCTGAATACTCCAATAAGTAGTCCTTCTACCAACTATCTGCCTGAAAGTCCAGCGTGTACTGTGGCATTTCCTGTCGGAGCGGTGTCCATAAAAGAAAATCGGGGCAGCGGTCGCGTTGTCCGAGACTCCGAGTATGGACAACTCTTTTGTCTGCCACAACTTCATATCCGGTCGCTCTAGCTCATCTAATATGGACCGGCTATTTCTA
>JBBPKD010000230.1:0-28588 GCA_038089075.1 Singerocomus inundabilis
CACACAAGCAACGCCGCCGTCTCCGCCGCCGACGACGACGACGACCACCGCGATGTCAAACACGATTCTGTTGTGCGTGTTCCTCGTCGTCGCGAAAGAAAGTTGGCTCACGAAAATGTCTAGATATCCCCTCTCCAACTTTACCTTTAGGTGAGCCTTGCTCGTCCCGTTCGACATCGTTCGACTCACCCTCCGTTAGCACAAAGGAAGCCCAGCCCGAGGAGGACCCCTCCGTTTCTGCTCGTTTGCAGCGCCTTCAGAACAATTATGAGGACTTTGGCATGCGTCGAACCGTGGAGGGTATCCTCGTCGTGCACGACCACGGTCATCCCCATATACTCATGCTCCAGATCGCGAACGCGTTCTTCAAGTTGTGAGCGTCCCTGTTGCTCACAGCACGTTCGGACTGATGCTCTCACAGGCCAGGCGACTACCTTAAACCCGGTGAAGACGACATTGACGGGCTGAAGCGTCGATTGGACGAGCGACTTGCCCCGCCGTCTGAATCGAAACAATTTAACGCATCGCATGGCGTCGACAATGAATGGGAGATTGGAGATTGTCTTGCTCAGTGGTGGAGACCCAATTTTGAGACATTCATGGTGCGTCTTGGCCACTGACCCTTGCTCCGAGCCTCAATGGTCCACTGTTCAGTACCCTTTTGTGCCCGCGCATATAACCAAACCCAAAGAATGCAAGAAGCTCTTCTTGGTCCAGATGCCCGAGCGGAGTATGTCCTCTTCGTCATCGTCCTCCTCGCCCACAACTCTCTGATCGCCTTGTCTTGGCACTTGCAGAAGTGCTCGCTGTACCTAAAAACATGAAGCTGCTCGCTATTCCCTTGTTTGAGCTGTACGATAATGCAGCCCGGTATGTATCTCGTTGATCGTGGCGCATACATTGTTTGACGCATTCAACCCCTAGGTATGGTCCCCAGCTCTCCGCAATACCGCACTTGCTGTCGAGGTACAACTTTATATACCAGTAAAAATTTCCTGACCCCGCGCATATACGGATCATGTCTGTGAGTGGGGTTATTGGAAATGGTCTTTGAGTGCTTGGCAGCCTTGGTTGTCGTGCATTCGTGCATTGAGGTAGAGACAGAGATAGACTCGCATACACCGATTAATCGTGTTGTGCTCGCACCGCGTTGTTGTTCTTTTGCACTCCAATGCGTCCTCACCTCGAAGTCGGTCCTGATGGAGTAATCCTGCGCGCGGAGTCAATGAGGCACAAGACACTTGCTGTGGCACTCGTCTGACAGCGTCTGAGAGCCTTTACCACTCCCCACACTCGACGACAAACCCAGACCAACTGGCTCTGTTGCGATCTTATAACTAGAGGATACACTTTAGGTCAATGTCGCCCGTCGAAACCAGCCCAACGTCCCCAGGGTTGGGCGCCTCTGCCCCTGTCAACGTCAAGCTCCTCCTAATAGGAAACGCCTCTGTAGGGAAGAGCAGTCTGCTCTTACGATTCTCTGATGAAGCGTGGATACCCGAGGACGAGGCGACTGCTACAATCGGGGTTGACTTTCGGGTGAGTATGCAGCGATGAACGAGCTGGCTGGAGTGAGAGCGCAAGCTCAAAGGTTACGGAACATGACTTTCCTGTTTCCCATCAGTGAGAGAGTCAGATGGGATGTTGACCATGTACGACGACAGGTGCACAAGATGGAAGTAAATGGGCGGAAAGTAAAGCTTAGTATATGGGTCAGTCGATCTCCCAGCACTTTTCAAAGATCAAACTGAGTTTCCCGTTCAAAGGATACAGCAGGGCAAGAGCGCTTTCGGACCATCACATCTTCGTATTACCGTGGGGCACAGGGAATTATTCTAGGTCCGTGCAACTGTGGTGGCTCATCACGTCGCTCTGACCTCCCCTCGGCTATGTTGGACTCAAAAGTATACGACGTTGCCAACCGAGAAACTTTTGATGCACTCCCGAAATGGTTCACAGAAATCGATACCTACGTGTCCACGACAGTACCCAAGATCATTGTGGGCAATAAATTAGACAAGGTATGTCCGGACCGATCGCACCGCAGAGTCTAAATGGCTGGCAGGAATACTCGCGGCAAGTGTCGACAGAAGAAGCGGCGGCGTTCGCGGGGCGCAAGGACGCGCTGTTTCTCGAGGCATCTGCCAAGACGGCGGTTGGGGTGCGAGAGGTGTTCGAAGACCTAGTGAAGAGGATATTGGACACGCCTGAGCTGTGGGCACCGGTGACGCCCGAGACGACGAAGAGTGCACGGGAGGGGATGCCGGGTACGATTGACCTGGGAGGCGCGGATGGGTCGACGGGTGAAGACGGGTCCAGTTGCTCGTGTTGATATACCCATGACGTAATCAACGACACGTGTGCAGTCGGCTTTGCACGAGCAAGCAAAAAGCGAGTTGCAAAACACTTGACAGTAACCGTGTTCGACATGGCTCCGACACCGTCCATTGTCGACCGTGTTCAACACTTTGTCTCGGAAAACAGGCGGGTAATACTCGTTGCAACCGCTGCCACCCTCGTCGCTGCGGGTGCTGTCTATTACGCTTCTTCATCGAGACCGTCCTCCGGTAAGGGCAAGTCCAAGGACAGAAAGCTCAAGAAAAAGTCTATGAATGACCCCGATGGCCCCATCATCGAGGAAATAAAACCCAAGGTCGAGGACGTCCACGGTGTGTCCCACCCTTTCCCGTTCCTGCTACCCTGACTAACCACCCTACAGAAAATGTATTGCTATCCGCCGAGCAGATAGCTGCCCTGCCGTTCGAGGTCTATCCTTTCCATCACCACAGCGCAACGTGCAGCTTACTCGTTTCTCCCACAGGAGCGCGTAAAACGGGCCGCATCTCTCAAGACACGGGGTAATTCGCTCTACCAGGCTCGCAAGTTCGAGCAGGCCATCGACCTCTACACCCAGGCCATCCAAGTCTCACCACGACCAGAACCCGTGTTTTACAGCAATCGAGCCGCATGTTCGTATCAACTCCCCCCAAACAGCGCTTATGCTCGTACTCATGGATCACGCGCGTAGGTTATATGTACATGTCTCCTCCGCAATACGAGCGAGTCGTGGCGGATTGCGACGATGCACTCCACCAGGATCCGAATTACGTCAAGGCTCTCAACAGGCGGGCCACTGCCCTCGAGTCCTTGAACCGCTTTGAAGAAGCTTTGCAAGGTCTGTCTCGAATCTTCCCACCATCTCGAGATGACTTGTTCTGAGAACAGTCCATGTTGGACATCATTCCTTCTCTCCAGATTTCACTGCGGCGACAATTCTTGAAAAGTTCCAAAACGAGACGGCCGCACAAGCAGTGGAGCGTGTGCTGAAGAAACTTGCAACAGAAAAAGCGCGAACTATTCTAACCGTGGGTTATTTGTCGCCTTTTAGACTCGCTTGGTCTCACTCTGATTTTGACCCACGAATAGACCCGGGAGCCTCGTCTGCCTTCGCAAACATTCATTTCGGCTTATTTCGCTGCTTTCCGGAAACGTGGGCCCCTGACTACGTCATCTAATGGTAAACTGACTGACCATAGGACCACTTCCTACGCTTCCCGAGACCCCATCACAAGGCGATCAAACACTCTTGCTAGCGCTCGAGGCACTCGAGGCAGCCGACTACCCGCATGCTCTCTCCCTTGTCCACGAGGCTCTCGAGCAGGGGATATCGTGGGATGCCGGTCGTGCCGAGGCCCTCAACTTGAGGGGAACATTCAAGTACGATAATCATTCATACATTTCCTGATTCCTGTTCGTGATCTTCTCTGCAGGTTCTTGACTGCAGATGTCCGTGGCGCCAAGGCTGACCTGCTCGAATCTCTCGCCCTCAACCCCTCCTTCACGCAGTCGCTAGTGAAGCTGGCGAGCGTACACATGGAGGAAGGTGACAATGCGCAAGCAATGAAGTGCTTTGAGGATGCTATCAAAATCAACGAGAATGACCCCGATGTTTACTACCATCGAGGGCAGGGTGCGTTAACCTCTCCCCATCTAATGGTTTACATTGACTCTTTGTCAAGTCTTCTTCATCACGAACGATTTCTCGTCTGCGGCAACCAACTACACGAAATCGTCTACGCTCGATTCGTCATTCGTGTTCTCGCACATTCAGCTTGCCGTTGCACAATACAAATTGGGCAACCTTGCGAATAGCATGGCGACTTTCCGACGGACGATGACGTCGTTCCCTTCAAGGGGTGAAGTCTGCAACTATTAGTACGTTTTCTGTCAAAAATGTGATCAAAGAGCAACCAACAGACTACGTTGTAGCGGTGAACTACTACTGGACCAACAACGTTTCCAAGATGCCGTTGAAAAGTTCGACAGGGCGATTGAACTAGAGAAGGCCAAGTCAGTTTTTCTTGCAACTTACTGTTCTGGCGCTGAATCCAAGTGATAGTTCCCCTCCCAACCCATTGCCTCTTGTCAACAAAGCGCTCGCAATTTTCCAATGGCGTCAAGACCTTCCAGCCGCAGAAGCACTGTGCCGTGAGGCGCTCGTTCTAGATCCTTCATGCGAACCTGCCGTTGCCACGCTTGCACAACTTGCTCTGCAAAAGAGTGAGATTGAGGTCGCGATCACCTGGTTCGAAAAGCAAGTCGAGATGGCGAGAGGAGAAGCGGAGGTCACTGCCGCGCTCACCTATCTTGAAGTACGTTGGCTTGTTCGTGTTTCACTTGGTCTAGTGAAACTCACTCCGTTTTCTAGGCTAGCAAGGCACAGTTGCAGTTTATCAGAAACTACCCACAAATGGCGGAGCAGTTGTCCCAGATTGCGCGAGGAATGCTGTAGTTTCGAGTGCGCCGGTCGGTCATCCGTGCTAGTTGGTGAGCATGCATGTAGGTCAGGTTGCCCAGAGACTATAGAAATGCTGCGTCGAGGATGAGGCTGAGGATGTGTCACACTCTAGACACTGTTACCTGCAAGTCATCATGTCTTTAGAAGGTATACGTGCTTTTGCTTTCGTTACTTTTTTTCTCTCTGCCCACTTTTTTATCACGTTCGTCATGTCGATAAATCTCGTTCTTTTTTTTTTTGCCTTTGCGTTTCTCCACCTTACGAGTCACGGACCATCCTCGCTCACATGTCATTCGGGTGCCATGCTAGTTAAATTGTGTTGCACATTTTCCAATATGGTCAAATACCATCACACTCTCACCCTTCTTCATGCCTTGCTGTGATTTGGGTCTGAGGACCTGTATTCGAAGGTTACAGTCGGGCAACGACCAGGATATGTCGCATCGTACACTGTACAGCACGCGAGGATCGACTGGGTTTTCGAGTTGAGCATGCACTAGGCTTTGGAGCATCGTCGCGACGTAGAGGCCCTCAACGCAGTTCAACGGGTATGGTGGCCCAGTGGTAGTTCGAACTGGTCATGAATACGTAAGTCAAAGCTTCCAAACTCAGATACGAGACATGTCTCGAAAAGGCATGTCCGATTTTCTCCGGTCTCTGCGTTTGCGCGCCGTCATGCATCACCTGCAAGCCCAACCGCATCACCAAGAGACCGATGCGGCACTAGTTAGGCGAGTATCAGTTTTGACTGGTATGGGACTACTTACAAGTCTAATACTATCCGAAACGATGCGCGAGGCAACGATGAGTCCAGCGGTCAGGTGATGGCATTCTGCACCCCCGTTGAATACCTCAACGAGGTACCCACAGTGCGCAGTTCGCCCTATACGGGACTACTTTTATCACGCGCGGATTCAGACCGTCTGGTTTATACTTGACTTGACAGTTGCCAGTGTTCTTGCAATCGTCAAGTTACTCAGACAAGCTTCCTCCTCCTTGCCCTGGTACCGCATCGTCTCGAGTTCTGGGGTCGTAGCTCGCAGCGGTGATCTCGGCAACACACAAAGAGGGGCGCTCGAACGCGAGGGCGTGCCTGTGTTCATTGGTCCCTATGGTGAACTGCGTGTAGACCTCGATCAATCCGGTTGGTTCCCCGACGTGTGCATTGCACCAGAGGTGTACTCGAAGGACGAGTGGGGTGCATGGTTGGACAGACTCAGGTGTCATTTGGTTTTACCCCTACCTGACTTTCTTCCTCTGGAACCAGTCACGCTCCTCCCCGCATCCCCCGACGAGGAGAGGGCGGTGATGCTTCATGCTCCTGCGGTTCTCATTCACGACGGTGTTTATTATTTTATGTCTTGATTTGGATCATGACCTGACATCTTTCGCGGGGTATGCCGGACACAGTAATATGCATAATAAGATGCGAAGACATGACGTAGATTTGAATCACGCGCACCAAACTTTTGATCGAGTGTGGACGACCGCTAGCCTGGCTCCGACCACATTCGACTGCACCCATCTCCGTCTGCTCTTCTGGTCGACCGCTCGCGAGCGGACTTTGAATCGAGCTGCCAGCGTGACCCGTCCCAACGACTTGGCGGGTTCTTCAAGTCCTCCGTGAATTCTCATACTAGTGCCAGTGGAGCTCGGTGACACATTTTCACTGGCTTGGGGCGTCCAAAGGTTTTGGATAGAATTCTGGTCGGTCTCGTCTCCTGTACACTTTTCCAACACGTCTTTCATTGTGCTGTTGTGTACTCTACTACTACGAACAAGGAGTCCTAGTGGTACTATACTTGTGCCCTATCCCCATTTGTGGGTGTTCACTAAGCCCGATGTTCCTTGATCCAGACCAATTCGAAGTTTCTTTCGAATTCTATGGATCTGTCAGCTACACATTCGGTTGCTTGTGCCGCGAGACCCCTCTAGCAGGCAAGGCCGACCTGGAGCCGACCATGATCATGGGCGCCCTTTATCACGTAAAAAAGTGTGCCCTCTCCGTCTTCACTGTCAACAAACGGAGGCTCTTTGCGTCACTTTTGTCATGGGTACCACACACCCCATTTGACTACATATAGACAGGGCGTAAATGACATACTTCCAACCAGAAGTTCCTGCTCGGATGACGTTTAGTAGTGCGGCCAAGCATGTAGTTATATAATTTGTCGTTCCGACAAGGAATGCACGACGACGGTCGCATCGATGGGGTCGATAACTCGGATTGGCCCAGTAGTCCATCGGAATAGACAAGCCATCTCCGGTGCCAATTAAAAGGTCCGGCTTGCGATCATTTACAGTTTGTACTGGACCACGATGACAATGTCTCGCGGTTTAGCCCAAGGCGAAGAGACCATTTACTGCTCGATCGGACTCGGATGTTGATATTTCTTTCCTCTCCCCACACTCCACGCACTGCTGGCGAGCACGCCTGTGGATGACGATGGACGGGACCCTTCTTACGAGGGATTCGCGTCACATCTATGAAACAATTCTTGGTATGCGCGAGTTTGGATGTCACAACATGTTGAATGCATGGCAAGTTCCAGGTGAAACGGTTCCCCAGACGGCGCACGCGACCTATATCAAATAGACCAATGCTTCGCGGTGGGTGCAGGGCGTAGCGTTGCTAGCCGATCAGCGGAAAACTGGTCACGCGTACCGCCAAGCACATCCTAGAGGTATCCAGCCATCAAAAAGGTGACCCCAGAGGGCCACAATTGGTCCGAAAAAGTGAACACATGTTGTAGCTGTTGCCGAAACGTGGAATAATGAAGAAGGGTAGGAGAGGGATTAAGGAAACTGGTGCAAGCTCAAAAAAGAAAAAAAAAAACCAGAAAGGCCATCCGTTCACAGACACCACCCCACCGCATGCCCCAGGTCCCTGATACACCGATTGTCGCTCAACGACAACGCCATCTGTAGACACTCGAACTGTTTGTCCTTTTGACCCCGCAAACCGTATGCCTTGGCAAGAAAATACCACACCTCAGGAACGTCCCATCCAGGACCGCGCGACATGTATCCCAGCAGACCGGCACTCAAGTCGACTTTATCAGGGTCAGGGTTGACGCCCGACTCAGAGGGTCTGGAGGGAGAGTGAGGTGTGAGGTAGATCTGACACATGTGGACAGTGGCAGAGACGTCGTCTGGGGACATGAAAAGCGCCTTCTGGAGTGATTCGATCGCTTGTCGGTCGTGGTTCAGCGCACGATGATACAGCCCGAACTGAATTGGAACAAGTTCACACAACGAAAGGAAAAGGAGGTGGCTCGAACATACCTGAACCCAAACGGTGGGATTTTCGTGATTTTTAACCTCGGCTTCTTGTATAGCACCTTTGGCCTGGTCGATCTTGCCTAGTCTACGGAAAGTGGCGGCGCATGACGCCCAAAGCTCACTTAATAGTTTATCCTCCCTAGAGGCCTGAGGAATCGGTTTGGCGTCATGTGTAGGTGGGGTGGGTGGCGGGGGCGGAGCAGGACAGTCATCGATTGTGCGTTCAGATCCTTCGTCGCTATTGTTGCGTTTTCGTGAGCGAAGGGGCTTGCGAGAGTGTATCGAAGATGCTTGGTAGTGGTGATTCTGAAGAACTGCATGGAAATCTGTCCAAGTAGTCATGAGACCCTACTTTCTGGACATTCGATAAAAAGGCTACCTGGAGCTGAACCCGTCCGCCTCAGGTTACTATTCCTGACGACACCATGTCCAATCCTTTTTGTCATGGTGCTGAACTTTGCTTGTCCTTTATGAACGCGATTCTTGAGCATCTGTTGCATCTTTTTTCCTGTGGAGGAATCGCGGTCCATAGAAAAAGAGCGCTTGGGAAGTGAAGGTAAGGAGAACTTGCGTTCAGGCTCTGCTGGCGTCGCTGGAGTGACAGTGATCGGGGGAGGTTGCAATAGGTCGCTTTGTTGGTCAGACAGAGGTTCGATCAAACTAGGGAAAATGGTTTTAGTCTCGACGATCTCCTGGACTTCGGACACAATGACTACAGAGCCTGGTTGCGTAACCGCTGAGCGCGATCCGGTATCCATAGAAGACCTCACTTGAGTCGCGCTTGTCAACAAGAATATGAACACTCGAGGGATAAGCTCACGTACATTGAGTCTCAGAGACTGTGCCCTTTTGCTCTGCAATCCATCCAAAAACATCCACCCATTTAGTCTCCGCTCCTTCTGGGCCCTCGATGTGCTCCGTCAGTGCCATTTGCGTGAGTCGCAGTTGTAGCGCGTACTCGAAAGCATCCTGCGCTGTCGGGACGGGGTGATCGGGGAGAATGCGCAAGAGGGTGGCAGAGGGGGGGATCGCAAGTGTACCAGGGTCAAGAATCCTTTCATGAACGATCGTTCCATCTGCGACGTCGCCATTCCTGCTTGCTGTATGTACATCTGCTGCAACTTTTTCCGTCTCAGAGCCTCTCGCCTGTATGCCCTCGCTCAGCGCACTTCGCTCACTCTTCTCCGGTGCTGTTTCGGTTTCGCTTCGGGACTCATCTGTCTCTGGGGGAGACTCGTTGATCGCGGCACCAATTTCTAGGATTTCCTGCGCCTTGGCCCACTCTCCTTGAGCCGTGAGCAATAGACCCAGGAGATGCCAGTGGCGTAACTCGTTTGGAGCATCCTCAACGGCCGCACGGGCAGAGATGATAGCGTCGTCGAGGTTCTGCAAAGGACCGGGTAGTGCGAGTGCCAGCGCGAGATGATGATGTGCACTGGGGGTGGGGAATACCTTGACAGAGCGAGTGTAATGCTCCAATGCATTGCGTAGTCTTGTCGGGCGAGTATGTTCCCGTTTTTCTGCAAACCTCGTAAAGTTAGAAGCAAAGTGGTCCCAATACAGTGCCACCACCTGCCTATGAAAGCAGTGACAGTGTTCCAAATGCCCTCTGCAAGAGCAACGCGAGCGACAAGTTCCTTGTCAGTGCCATCCAGTCGTGTTTTTGCCTTTTCCAAAACAACCCCAGCTTCTTTGGCTTCCTCGACGCCACCCGAGCCAAATCGTGATAATGCCAGGCGACAGAACATCCTTGCACCTTCTACTAGTGTTACCACCCAAAGACGGTCCGTATCACTGTCACCGTCGATGCCTGCAGCACGTATCTTGGTTACAACCTCGATATATAGGCGCAGAGTACGCTTTGCAAGCTCCGTGTCCCCCGAGACATACAGAAGTCGTGACATATGCCGAAAGATACGGTAAGAATTGAAGGTGAGTCGCGTAGCCCACCAGAGAACCTACTCGATTGTTTAGGGATGGACGAGGGTGAGATGGAAGGATCACCTACATCAATAACCCATTGAGCTCGATCCGCGACTGCTCCGCAAGCCTCCCACACTGCGACGCATAAATCAACGAGATCTTCGACCTTGACGTTCCGCTCTCCGGCCTTGGGGAAACGGGTAGACTTGTCCAATATCGTGCGGTATTCATTGATGATAGATCGAGCCGTGTTAAACCATTGTGGTGGTTTTTCTGACTGTAGGGGAGGAGGGGTCACTAGCGAAGAGAGGGTACGGAATCGGATGACGAGGGCACGTAGATGCAGAACGGCAATGATTGAACGATGGGAAGCACGGAAAGTGGGTGGCCAATAACTGCTACAGGACTCATAGTGAGTGAAAATATTCCAGATGAGACTCTCCGGGTCATCTAGATGTCGCGTGCGAGCAAGAAGTGTTATGGCACGGAACATGAGACGTTCGACCCAACGCCAGAGTTCGCGATACTGGGAAAACGAAGCTTCTGCAGCTGTGGAACGCGGGATCTCGAACTCGGTGACGTTTAACAGCGGGATAGCGGTCGCATACGTCTGAACAGCAAGTTCGGGGTTCTCTGGGTGGAGCTTTTCGCGGGACATGCCTAGATGGACGGGACAGATGGCACCTTGCGTACAACAAGGAAGGATATTCTTACCTTGGAGACATATACTCCGAATGGACTCGGTCATTGCCCAAGCCCTGCCGTCAATGATGTTGGTTGTAGAGGAGGGTGATTCGGCAGATGCAAAACTGCCCGTCCATGACGCGGACGTGTTTTGGATAGAGCCAAGGGGTTGCAGAGCGGAACTATCGGATCTGACTGTAGAAGAGAAGGGAATGTGGCTTTGTGCATCAGATATCACAGGAACTTTGGCGAGGTATTTGAGACACTCAGATGGCTCTCCCAATGCATATGCATAGTAGGCAAGCGAGAGGAGAAGAGACTATGGTGAGAGAGCTGAAGAGGTGAGCGGACAAGAGGAAAGGTCGACGTACGTCCGAGTGGGTGCTCTGGAGCTTCTTGAGCACATCATAGCCCGCAGTCGCCTCCTGGACGCGTTCGGGGAGCAACATGCACTCGGACGCGAGACATAATTGAGCGTCTGGCTCTGATCCGAGCTCGTCGTCGTCTGTGACATTTGCAGAGAGCCAGATGGAGAGTGCCTGTGTCTGTGAAGCGATCTCTGCAATGTCCCGAAAACCGGTACAATGTTTGTTAAATTTGCGGATGAGTTCTGACCAGGACAAAGATTCGAAGCGAGGCGTCTTTGCGGGGGCTGAAGAAGCCCAGAGGCCGGCTGTGAGGGCAGCTCTGAGCTGGGTCCAGTAATATCGATCCTTGCCATGGGCCATCACCGCTTCCACCCATGGCCTGCATTCGTCTGGCTTATATTCCCTTTGACCCCCCCCCTCCACTCCAAGTCGACCCCCCCTTTCATTTCCTCTCTTCCTCCTCGTCCCTCACCATGTCTGACTCGACGACACCCGCCCTCACCCCAGACTACACAGACTCTGGCGAGGGCGAGGGGTCCTCTTCCCCTGCCTCAGAGACTCCAATGAAAACACGTCGCCTGACTGCATTCTACCCAAACTTGAACTCGAGCAACAAACCCCTCAAGCCGTTCAGTCGTAGCGCTGCAAAACGACAGAGCGTTATGACTCTCGGCAGCATCGAACACCTCCAGCATTACTTTACCAAGACGGGCATCGTTGCGAAGTCGGGGTACGTGTCTGCTTCCTCTCCCTCGCGCCTCATCTCTGAGGTCCTCCAACAGTCCCCCCAAGAAGCTGAACAGCCAGCTCGTACCTGCCATTGGGGGCATAGCCAACCTGAAAACATCCAAGCCATCCTTGGGCAGCATTATGGACTTTGAGCTCCCGCCTTCGCCCGCGGTGCCAGAGATACGGCAGCCAACATTCCCTCACGTCAGAAGCTATCAAACAGATCCAGAAGCATTCCTTCCTGGTGTCGTCGAGGACCTCACTGCCGTGACTCGTGCGTGGGGCATATGCAACACAAGAAATTCCCTTTTGGATCCCAATGATCCAATACCGACTTCCCACGCGATTGACATCCTCGACATCCTCAAGACGACCACCCGTGCTATTCGCTCCGTCCGCAATTACGTCATTGCGCTTCCAGACGAATCCGCAGGTACACTTCGCACCCAGTATAGGAACAAAGTCGCTGCGAGTACTCCCGTTCCGAAACGCAATTTGGCTCAGTCCAAGCCCCAGCTTGACCCCCTGTCCTTGATCCGCAAGTCCGCATTGGAAGTGCTCGCTGTACTTCGCGAACTCGAAGAGCGGTCAAGGATACCATTGTCAGATGATGCTTATGATGCTCAAAGTGACCGTGGTTCATCACAGGAGCTACATCCACATTCACGTGTTGCATCACCAGCGGTCATGTCGGACGATGACTTGGACATCCCACCCGTCGATCCTGATATGTCAATTTCCTTCGTGCACGTACAAGGTCGCAAGGAATCGGTACCCGTTTGGGAAGACGAGAACGACATTGATACACGTGGCATTAGCGAAGAAGAGCGGGAAAAGCGAGAGCATTGGGATGATCGGCTGGTTCTTGGTAGTGGGTGGTTATACAAACAAGACGTCAAACTGGCAGATCTTGGAAAAGAGCAAGACGTGATTAAACGATACATAGATCTCGTCGATGACGTGTTATTTGGGGGTACGAAGGATGGAAGACGCGGCTGGGAACGAGAGAGCGAAAAGAGTGCAAAGAGGATGAGGGAGGGTAGAGGGCAGAACCGGAGAGTCAGTACAGGTGATGTGTTCACTTACCGGTTCCCCAATGAGGCACCACGCTCAGGGCGGCGCGTCGTCTCTACGTCCGGTATCCTCGACTCTGTGCGCAGCATAACACCGGAAAGCATGGAGGTTCATTCCGAGACAGAAAGCGTGGAGGAAGATGATCTTCCCGACTGGGCTAAGCGTTCCTTGTTTGCAGACGACCCCGTCGGTCAGTAGCTAGGTAGGAAAAGGCATGCATCTTTCTAATGTTGGTCTTGCAGGTCGCGCGCATGCCATCTTGATAGCTCTTCTTCCTGAAGATCTCCGCTCTCTCGTGCCATCCACACCTGACAAATCCGCATTCTTTAGTGCGCTCACATCAGGACAATGTCTCTGCGCAGCTTACAACACCGGTGTGCGTCGATCCCGCAAACCATGGGGTTTCATCAGTGTAGACTCTGTACACGATATCGCCTCTCTCGAGCAATCCTCGGACGGTATAGACGGAGATGAGAAAGGCAAAACAGGATGGACTTTTCGAAGGATAGACAACCTACGGTTGTGGGCCGGGTACGTACCGAGCCACCCCGATCGACTGATTTCCTGATCACTCGTCTTGCCTAGTGCACTTAAGCTTCGTTACCTCCTTCCTCTCGTCGTCCCGTCCGCACCCGGTCGACCAGACCATATCCCTCGGATGATTTCTTCAGCGAATGCGAATTCACGCGGTGTGTCTCCTGCACGTTCTCCCTCTGATCATAATGCGCTCTCCACTTCCACGGATGCGCCATTGCCATCCCCTGCGAAGATCCGCTCCGCTACGGCCGAGCCGCTTATAGTCTTTGATCCCCGTCTCATCGCTAGGAAGGACGAGGGTTGGGAGACCATGCTTGAAACTGTCGTATTGCGGTGGGTCAAGGCGGTCGTGGAAGAAAGAAGAGGGGAAAGTCTACGGTGAGTGTATGACAGAGTGAGTCTGAATATCGTATTGTCTCTCATGACAAAACATGATGTGCCATGGTATCTCCCTTGTCTAGATCTCCCCTGTGAATTCTGTTAGCATTCGTGATTGTTACTCTACCTTATATACTGTATTCCAAACCGTCTGCGCTCGTTCTATCCCATTTCCCAACCCTCTTTTTATCGTGTCCACAACTTGCATTGCATTCTTCTATCGTATATCCGCTTACTTTGTTACCGTATATGATACCTATGCACCGTTATACTATGCGCGATTCTGGACTCCGGAGATGACACTGCCTAGCTAGTGTGTGATGTATTGTCAAACGTACGAACCTCGAGCCTCAGTAAGGGCTTAGTGTCTACGTGCGCCACCCAGTGTAACGCGCTTCTTTTCTGCCGTAGCCTTGAAATGGTCTGTCCGTTTGAAAAGCCCACGAAACACTAGTGAGTTGGTGTATTCAAGTCTTAACTCATTTCGTAGAGTCGACTGAGTCTTCAACGAAACACTCAATGTCGTTGGTTTGCACATTCACATGCCAGGGTGAGTGCAGGGGAGTACCGTATGGTAAGCGGTATCTCACCTTAGCGTAAGTCAGGGGGAATCAGACGAATGGTAAGCTTGACGATATGGATATTGACGGTACAACCTCGCAGTATGGAAGCTCGACCTCGATCGACATCACATTCAAGGTCGGCTGCTCAGTCTTTCCCGCTGGCACACAGGCCATTCCTAGTATCGCGGGAGTCAGCAACCTTCCAGTTTCTGACATTCCTGTGTTCTCGTTACCCGTGCGAAGACGTTGGAGGGTGAGGTTCTTGCCATCCCTATGAAGATGCGTAGCGAGTCGAAATGAAAGCAGACGATCCTTCCCTTCTGCTTGATGTCACCGGGTATCACCCCCTGAAACAGTGTGTCATGCCTGTTGAACCTTCAGAGACCGCTGCCTTTAGCAAAAAATTGAAAAAAAGATTGCATGTTGGTGGAGGCTGCTTTGATCATTCTTCTTGCGCCTCGTTACCCTATTATTTGCAACGTGATCTAACCGTACCCGAAGAGCGGGCGGACAAAGTGATGTCTATATTCAAGTAAGCGACGTGCGAATGTTCCTCCTGACGGGCATCACTAAGATTGCAACCATCTTTATCAAGGAAAAGCCAAAAATGTTAACAGGGACAACACTTCTTATGCCTGCTTCCCAGGAGGAACCAATTACTTAGAAGCCGCGATACTCTTGGCTCCCCCACACCTTGTTTTTGCTAAAATTCACGGCGCCCGTTCGAAGAAAAATATTTTCATGTTCCGAACGATCTTGGCTCAGTGCTTCTCACCCGGTTCGAACAAGGTTCCTTGTTTAGTGTTTGGTAGGGCAGAACGGATTCAAGCGAGTTGTGCCTCCCGGCTGAAGAGACAGTGTGTGCCCGTGGTGTGGTTAGGAACGAGCCTGGCACAGGACGGTATCAGTTTCCAGGTCGTATGTATGTCTCCTTTTTGTTAAGCATGTTGTGACATGTCTGATTTGATGTTGGACACGAGAGGATGTCGAAGGGTGAGTGGGAGTGATGGACATCAACATCAGTTGACACGATATTCGTTCCATGTTATATTTTTTGTTTTCTGTTCGCGAGCTGTCAGACAACACCAGTGAATGGTTGGACTATTTGTGATAGGAATATGGTCCGCACTGAGACGGCGAAGATGTGAGTAATAGTGAACGTCGCCATCGGAACGGGGTTAGTACGATATTCGCCAAGCCTTCTTATAGCCGACATTTCGAAGCTTCCCCACTACCATCCCTACCGTAGTGACGCGGCGCGGCTTGAGGAGATCTCCATCTGTTGAAGGTAAAAAGGTTAGGATTGAAGCAGCTACAGTAGGGTAGAATAGACTGCAATGTTCCGTCCTGGTGCCTACCCCACTCGATGTGTAGAACTTTCTAGACTCTCGAGAGTCGGGTCTCACGGATGATCCCAAGGAGTGAGGACCCCATCAGTCGCACTGCACGGAGTACTCACCTTTCTCGTTTATTACTGTACAGCTGGTACTGTGAAGGTTAGTGTCCGTACTAATGCTGTACCAGTGCCATACCGTTCGGTTGGTCATCCAAGCAAACGGGACTCGCAGAATACACCGTAGTTATGGTACCGTCGTCATCGTGGATGTAGAGGATCAAAGACGGTTAGCTGGTTTGTATTGTCCGCAGCTTGGTGTGTTTCAGTGCGAGACGCCGTGTAGATCTGACAGTCGCAAGGCAAGCTTAGCGAGTCCGATTACATCAACGACAAGCCTGCCTAAAAAGTAGATAACTGGTGCGGTACTCGGACAGCGTTGGGTCTTATAGTCTTGGTTTCAATACTTGCCCAGCTACTTTTCTAGCCACTGCTACGCAACGTTGGTAGGCGCCTTTGGCTATACAACTGGCGTAACTACAAAAGAGAAAAGAGGACACCGTCCGCAAGTATGGACAACCTAGTGTCAGCAGGATTAACATTGCTGCGTGTTCAAGTCCCGGTCGCAGCTGCCAGTGGTATGTTGGTCGTTCTATCTAGGACTTGAGAAAGTGAACTTGCCACATGACAGATAACAATAGCACCCGTACATTCCTGATAGAGCCAGAAACTGAGCCATTCCACACGCGGGTAGTGGCCACGTTCCTCATTTTCCTGGTTTCCCTCTTGGGTGAGGCACGAGTGATCGTAGTAACACCCCTGGCCCGCGACTGACGCCCACATGGCAGCCGTCTCCTTCCCCACCCTTTCGAAACGTATTTCGTTTATCCGCATACCACGGATAGTATTCTTCATCGGGAAACATTTTGGAACAGGTTTGTTTGCTATCCGTGACACTGCTGCGCTGATCTGGCTTACAATGTGTCAACAAGGTGTCATTCTATCTACCGCATTTGTACACTTGCTGCAGGATTCATTCGAAGCTCTCACAAGCCCTGAGGTGCAAGCTCGCTCGAATGTTGGTGACTATGTCGGCCTGATCGTGTTCGTACCCATCTACTCTTACTACAAGACTTACTCATAGCCCCACTAGATTATGTTCGCTATTAGCCATATTTCTTGTAGAATGCAAGTGTTCCTTCTGCCTCGCTCTCCCACACCTCATCATTAGTCATCTGTAGATGTATCGACATCTTATGTCGATCAACTACAATCATATAGTTCGCCATCGACGTCCATCACATCAACACCGCGAGACAGGTCTCCTCAAGACATAGAATGCGCACCTACCTCACCAAAATTCACCAACACAGAGCAGCGACATCCAGAAAGAACACCCCTCATAGGGACAACGGATGCTGTTCACACATCGAACGATGTTTACCACGGCCCAGACCCTTCGTATGGCGCTGTAGAAGATGTCGGGTTTTTCGAGGGTCACCACAGACATGAATCGCGAGATCTACACCAGTCGCACCATGAACGCTCTCGACCTCCGACAATGTATGGCCCAGAGGAGTTTGCGCAGGGTCTGCCTGGCAGTCATGCACAACTTGATAATTATGACCATCGTCACCCTCACGGGTTTGAGGATATCCAAGACGTCATAGACATGCCTGAACATCATGATTTTCATCAGCACTATCATGCTGACGGACACGACGACAGAGTCAAAGTAGGAAAAAAGAGGCGGATCGTTGGCATACTCGTGAGGCTCAACCCTTGGTCCATTATTTATCACCACCCACATCAGTCAAGGTGTTACAATTAGGCATCATGATTCACTCATTAGTCATTGGTCTGACTCTGTCGATAACGTCGGGTCCGGACTTTAGTACGTCATCGCTCGGTCTTCCTTTGTGGCTGTCGCTAACACAATGATCACACAGCAACCCTTTTGGTTGCTGTGATATTCCACCAGCTCTTTGAAGGCCTTTCCTTGGGCATACGAATAGCATCCTTACCCTCATCTCAGGAGAAAGAGTTTAAATACCTGGGTATACTCAAACCCATCCTTGCATGTCTCTTTGCCATCACCACGCCCGCTGGCATCCTTCTCGGGATGCTCGTCTTTCGGCACAACGACGACATGGGTACGTTCCAATCATCACCCATTTTCACCTCAGATATGAGCTAGGCTGATGGATCATCCCACACTCTCAGCGCACGTGCGTCTTACGCAGGGAATCATGTCCGCCATCTCGGCCGGCATGCTTACGTACGCTGCATGCGTTGAGATGCTCGCCGGCGACTTCGTAATGGACCCAATCTTGTGGCGGAGCGGCGTGGGGAAGCAAGCGCTCGCACTGTTTAGTTTAGCAGCTGGCGTCACTGCCATGGCTCTGGTGGGATCCTAGGTTCATCAAACAAATCGTTTATTCGTTCTCCGGTGGGGTTCCGTGTACTGTATTGTCGACTCATAACATTGCAACTGTCGATTTATCGACTTTGCGTCACGCTTGAGACATCGAGGAATGAACCAAGCCAGGGCCCATCACTGTTTGATTTTGCAAGACACAACAAAATACAAGCACGAGGACGAGGAAGAGTAAACATAGAATAAAGGTTCGCAGGGCGAGGAAAAAAAAAGACCACGGCCGTTGGTCTTTCAGAAAATCCAAACAAACAGTCAATCGTTAATAGCACACGAGCAAGATAATGAGGAAACAGAGGTAGATAAGAAGAAATTTTTGAAATGCGCTATCATGGTCAAGCAGCATGTGTGATGTCGAGTATGCTGCACGTGCGAGTGATGGATGGAGTGGACAACTCCTCCACTGGCGCTGATGAGCGGAGCTTCTTGCGCTTCGAGAGTACTTCCGGTGGGTGGAGCTCTTCGCCCTTGACCGGTCTAGGTGTCGTGGGCCCTTGGACAGTCTGTGGGTCAACTGGCAGGGAAACTTGCCCCCCCGTCTCAGTAGTCAACAGCATCTCCTTATTGTCTTCGCTTTCCCGTGCGCGCTTCCTCCCTCTTCTAGGAGAAGGGGAAGGGGGTGTCGAGTATGGAGTAAGGATAGCTTCAAGTTTTGCGCTCGAAGAAGGCTGCGAAGCTGGGGAAGATTCGTGAGAAGACGACATGCCCCCAGGCTGTGAGGGAGCCTTGGCACTGATGGGATGCTCTGGGGGTAGAACTCCACCGAACGGATCTATTTTCATGGATACTGACAGCTGACGTTGCCTAGCGATGATATTGCTCGGTCCGCGAGCGGGGGGAGGACAAGACGATGGCTGAGGTCGATCATGCCAGGAGGGGGCCGATGAAACAGCTCGAACTCCTGGGAGATCAGGACCACGCCCACAAACACGCCTGGTTGCGGCCCAATCGACATTTTCAAGCGGACCCCTGAAAGCACCTTCTCGACGCAACGGTTTGGTGCGTCTAAAGTCGACGATGATATCTCCTTTCTCGTCACGGATGATGGACTGGTAGCTTGGACTGTCAGGAGGATGAATGGTGATGGTGCGCGGGCCACCGGGAAATGATACAACAGCGACTGTGGAAGGGGCAGAGCGTAGAATAGGATCGATGGGAGACAACGGGGACGTAACAGCCTTCTCTCCTTCCATAGTGGTGAGATTCCCCTTCTGCTGTTGTTCTACGAGCGAGTTACATAGCTCCGTGCGAGCAACGATCTGAGTCGTGTCGTCCTTGATGGACTTGGCCTGGCATTGAAACTCGGCAAGCTGCACCTCGCACTTTGCGACCTTGTCATGAAGTGAACCGATTTCGACAAACAGTTTTCTGCAAAAACTTCAGTCGACATAGTGGTGTGATACGAAAAACGGTATACCCAACAAGGTCATTGATTGTGGTGGGTTCTTCCGGCAGCCGCCTGCGGTCGAGTTCAGCGATTGCAGCCTCGACCTCGGTCTGAGCAGTGTTCAAGTTGGCGATCCGCCCGGTCTCCATGCCTTCTTTGATACCCTGGAAAAGCATGAATGCGACGTTGTCCACGAGCGTGCTCACGCTAATCATGGTAACAACTAGATGAGAATGAGAGTGTGAACGGGACAGTGGTTGTGGTTGATGGATAAGAGTGGGGAGAAGTTCGATTTCGCGGGTGATGGAACAATAGATCCTGTGGAGTGCATATGGTCCTTATATCCACCTCGGCGGGCGACGTTTAGGCTTGAAGACGTGCCAAAGCGGGGAAGGACGCTTGGACGGCACGCTTTGACAACAACGCTTGGATAGTTTCATAATCAGCAGTGTCCTCCGTCTCATCTCGGAAATATTATTGGTCCGCATTTGGGATGGGCCCCCAAGGCAAGGAAATGCCTGCAGGGAGGTCCGCGAGCGTGTGGGTGTTGGCAGGACCAGGCGCGGGCTCATGGCAGCTGCCGAGCTCGTCAGGTTTGCTTTGACCTTGATCACGGGTCCAAGCGAGTCAACGTTTGGCAACAACCAACCTACCGGTAATTGTTTTTGAATACATTTCGACCATTTCAGTGTCCGAGCAGGTCCAAGTGGACGGAGGAGTGTTGAGATAACACAGCAAGTTGAGATTATCTAATTCGGGTCTCTGTAGTTGGAACTGGCCCAAGTGAACCCTCCATTGTCTTCCTACTGCCACGATCCACTCCATTGTTGTCCCAAGAGGGTTATTGTATCATGGTACGTTTCATTTCGTGGACCCACCTACTCTCTTGCAATTGTAACGTGTTCAGTACTGGGCCTGTGATCAATGTCAGCAGGAACATGCATGTGTCAACCTAGCGACGTATTCTGGAGGTTCCACCATCGTGACGCTTGAAGTCCTGACTACAATGTCCTCTTGCAAAAGTTGAACTCGGCATATATGAACCATTTGGATCTGTCGGGGTTTGACGGTCAAGTGCATGCTAGCTATTGCGTTCTCATATCCTGGTGGGCATTCAATTCAGGGAGTGCTTTGAGTTCTGAGTATCGTGCAGCGATAGTGGTGATTATAAACCCACAAATAGCTTTGTGAAATACTAGAGTGGCACACTCTGGCAAAAGCTCTTACGGTTTTATGAGCCATGTCTCAAAGGATCTGCGGCGTATGGGAGGACTTCCCCTGCGCCGCCGACAATAGTCGAGCTCGAAAAGCTACCTGTCCCAACTTGTCATACCTTGCTCACCCGAAAGAGAACAAAGCACTGTCCCAGATCATCCAGTACCTTGCTGCCTCTTTGCATCAAGTACCATCAACGGTCGGGTGATCGTCCGTATATCCCCGAGCAATGCCACTACGACCCTGCTCCAGTATGCTCGGCGCATCCTCGCCTACTCTCGCTTCCAAGCCTCGAAAAGATCGAGATTGCAGGTACTGTGCTGTCAGACAATGCATATGAGATCAGAGCAGAGGAAGTCTTGCTTTGTGCATCACAATACATACCTGCGGCGCTCTCCGGTAGTACCGTCATCGTCCCGTCTTGGTTGCGGAGAACCACTGCATTTGGAGACGAGGCATCGCCATCGGAGGGTTCAGGAGCTACAGGCGAATGCCATCAGAGACCATGTTTTTGAGTATTGGCATCTTACCCCCGAAGCGCCTGGCATGGCGGTACTTTCCAGTAACGAGGGAGAACGTTGGTTGGTCCAGATCTCGGCTCTCCTCCTTCGAGGTGTCACTGCGAGCTTTTCAAAGTAGTCGGATTTCAGAGCATATAATCAACGAGAACAAGAAATACCAACAACTATATTCAGCGAGTAGTCGTCCAAAGTCTAGCACATAGCGGCCACTCCATGTGCCTTCAGCCTGGAGCGCGACTTCCAATTCATACGGCGTGATGATCGGTCGATAAAATTCCTTTATGACGGCTTTTGAATACAAAGACGATACAAATGGTCAATCAGCTGCCGCACCTTTGATTCGATAACACTGTTCTCCGGACAAGCCGCCAAAACGAAGCATTCAATCTCCATAAAGTTTGCCAGTTTTGCGGGGTTCAGCTTGCCGACACTGATCGTATAACTTTTCTTTTGTGCTTTTGCGAGAATTTTGCGGAGGTGGGATATGAGAGGTAAATAAGATGCTGTCAAGCGTTCATCAAGAAAGAGCGACCAATGGAACACAGGCACCAACCAACACCTAGGGTGCCCACAAGGATGCCAAACACGTCTGCATCGCGCGCCTTTTGAACGGCAGTGAAACGCCGCATAAGTAGCCTGTTCGTTCGCTCCGACTCTAGTCTCGAGGATTTCGTGATCGGATTGTATGAGTAGATCTATCAATCACAAACATGAACCACATCGAAATCATCAATCGAACAGACTCACATGGCTTGAGGAATGTGTCATCAGCAAGTTTGTGAGTGTAAGGCTTTCTTCGCCGATGTATATAACGGTGGTTGCGGTCTCATCAATCTCGACGTCACTTTGAGAGGGTGTGGACGCTTTGACCTCGTTGTCGGGTACTGAGGGGGGCTGCGCTGGCGCTGGGACGACCCAGGTTGGTATCTCATGATACAGAACGGATAGGCTAGTTTTGTCTCGAAGTTGTCTCACGACTTCTCCTATAAAGTCCGTCGCACACGCCAACGTTACGCAGAGGGTAGTTTTCAAACCCACCTATTCGATATGTATATCCAACGTCGTGTCGGACAAGAATGGATTTTGTCACCATTTCACTTGCGTCAGAGATGCTTGTGAGAATCTTGCTGAGGGCTTGGACGCAGTCGTCGACATCGATCGGTTTGCGACCAAAGACATAAACGACGGGCAGCCTAGATGTTCTGTCCCAGCGTCGTCAATACTGAATCGGGAAGGAAGAAAGTGGGACCTACTTGCTCATGCACGCATGGCCATAGTGAATCATCAGGTCAGCGTCGACATGCTGGGCAGCGACCTCATCGACGCAGCAACTGCATTTGCAAGCATTTTTTTGAGTGTGGAGCTGGTCGCGAGAAAGGACGCGCTCACTTGCCGTAAGATGTGTCTGCCAAAACATACAGGTCATGTCCTTTACCCACGTTCCACTTGAGCAAACGATAGATGGGCACTGCGTCATGCAGGAGTTCATCTGGGAATTGAAGCGCTACCTGTATGTACCGTTTAGCAGATGTCCGGACGATGAAGAGAGTGATCTGACTCTCTTGTAGTCTCCCTTGACGATAATCTCTGCCGTCCGTTCGATGTCGTAGAATTCGGCAACTGTCAACGATTCTGGACGCTGTGCAGACACGCTGGATGTAATGTCAATGGAGCGTGCTATCGCCTCTTCGCCGGAAGCAGCGAATGCAGAGGGAGGCGGCTCTGCAGACATCGTCTGACCAAGTTGGGGAACTTTGTCTCGAACTTGAAATGCCACCACAATCATCTCTTTAGGAGCTACCCAACGATGCAGCTCACACTTTCCACCGAGTCCGTGCGCAATGCCATCTTCACTCATGAGAGCGGCCAGGTACTCTACAAAACTGTGCATCCACAGCACATCGGCATGGGGACGACAACAATCTACAAGATCAAGCCAAACGATGATCCCATGGATATGCGCGACCAGTTCGACGCGATTGGCAAGATAGAGTGGCACCTGATTGGATCGTCAATGTTTCGCCTCAACGGACAGGATATGCAATCCAGCGAGTTCCTTCCTGCACACGGGATATTGGGACGGTTCGTGCATCGCTTTTGAAAATTTTTTATCTAGGAAGTATCGTCCTGTATAGAAAACGCACGTTTACTGGCCCAGACGGCTGCCCTTATAGGTGGGACATGCAATCTGACACAGTAGTGGTGCGTGTGTCGACCAGATACTTGTGTTGGTGCTGAGCTCTATTTCACGTAGCTATCGCGCGACGATAAGTCGCGAACCGAGGTCGCTCGATACCACAGAGGTTCGCTAGGAATAATTGGACCCAAACGTCGGCCTCATCTAGAGGTCAATCCCGAAGTGATAGATATGCTCGACCTCATTGTTTTGACATTCGTGTACGTGGAGAAACTCCGTATGGATAGGGATAGAGAGAGTACACTGGGACCATGAGATGCTTGTGAGACTGACGTACACTGCCCCACTAATCTCCACTCATTTCTGCAGACACAGAGAGACTCGGACTGATGTCGTACTTTAGGTGCATACACCCTGTATAAGCAATAATGAAACACGATCAGGATCGAGACTATTTGGCTAGGACCCAGTCTAGGACTAAATAAGTGGTATGTCCTACATGATCTGAACAATGTCGAATCCTGAGTATGGAACGTCAAGCCCGTCGACTTCATCAAGATGCTAGATATCGATCCGGTCTGACAGCCTGGCATACCTGCAGCATTGTATTCTCAATAGGCTGACGTCAACCAGTATCTAGGTTAGCCTCCCTCCCCTATCTATGTTTCTTAGTTTCTTCATTCCTTCTCCCCTCCCTTCCTCGCTCAGCTCTCCCGCCCAGTAATGCGAGTACTTCCCGATCCGCTCACATGCAGCATCGGATGCCTTCCTCCCTCTGTGAAGGTGCCCAGGGCTCTGATCCGCTCCGATATCTGGTTCTCTGACGGAAACATCGTCCTTATCACCGGGTCTGCCGCGTTCAAAGTACACCGAGGCCAGCTTGAACGGCATTCAGAGGTGTTCAAGGATATGTTCTTGGTGGGACAAGCCGGTGTCGGACCATCAAGACAAGGCATACCCGAGTGCAACGAGATGGTGAACGAGGAGGGGAATAAATTAGTGGATGGTAGTCCGACGGTAAACATTTATGATTGTCCGTCGGACGTGTATCATCTGTTGGTAGCCCTCTACGACGGATTGTTTGTCTCTCTCTTGTTCATCTTCTCCCCGCTCTATCCTGACTCGATTTCGTAGCTACTTCCCCAATCCCCACGCCCGCGACTTCTCGGCACTCTCCAGCGTCCTCCGTCTTTCCACGAAGTATTTCGTCGAGCACCTACGCACTCAATGTCTTGCGCGGCTCGTCCATGACTGGCCCACCACACTCGCAGACTGGGACAGACGAGAGGCGGCAGCGACGGACGCCAACGGCCGCTACACACCTCGCGACGCATATGCTCACCCTGTCCTCGCCATCAACCTTGCTCTTGAACTTGGTATACCTGAAATCCTCCCTAGTGTGTTCTACGACCTCTCACGCTACGGACCGAGCAGAATCGTCTCTGGCGCACGCGCTTTACCACCCGTGTTCGCAGCTCCAGATCCGTGCGCACTGCGGTCAATCGAAGACGGTTTCACACGGAAGCCCCACCCCCTTAGTCAAGACGGAAAACCAACGCGGACACAAGGAGATGGGAAGGTGCCGATGATCCATCTCTCGCACGACAGTCTCGTACGGACGCTTCGAGGCCGCGAGCTGGCACAATTGTACATCTCGACGTTTCTCGCGCGTGCACTCGAGCACCGTCCTTCGGCCGCCTGTCTCTACTCTCTCAGAGCTGCCTCTTCTAGTTCCTCTGGCGTGGGCGTGGGCATACCGGGGGGAGGCACGGCGACAGCACACTGCACGGAGTCGTTTTATTTCATCCATCTCAACGTGTTGCGAAGTGTTGGCGGGATCGCGTGTGGACGGGACGCGGATCCGCTCTTCACCCTCGTACAGGCAGCAGAAATGCTCGAACGCAAGGACTTTTCGGACGGGGTGCGGACGTGTGGGCTGAAGATGTGCGGGGTATGCAAGCGGGAGTGGAAAGGAGAGGTTTGGCGCGCGCGGGAGGAGGTTTGGGGCCTGATTCCAGTGTGGTTTGGACTTCGGGACGGGGGCAGAATGGAATATGTGACCGCGTCGACAGGGGAGACGGATCGACAGTGGGAGGATGCGGATGAGGATATTGAAGACGGTGAGGACACGGATGTGGATATCGATGTGGATGGGCTGGAGACATGATTCATGAGGTTTGTTTTTTGTATTGGTCGGAGATGCTATCCTTTTTCCATCTGCGTTTGTCTATTGTATTTTCATGTATAAGTATCTGATTGTCTCCGCTGTATATACCCGTTGTTTTCTGGACGATTCTGATGCAAGGGTAATCCGCCGCAAGCCCGACATATCAAAGACAGCGAGAGTTGCTAATTGGCCCCCTTGTCGTGCTTGCACTTTTTTCTCGTAGTTTCAGTTTGCTTGAACAAAGTGTCCCCATTAGCCGTCTCACACTTGCTCGTGAAACCATACGACCGTGATACACCGAGAGAAGGATCTCAGACCGTGCAGATGTGTTCGCTACAAGGCACTGACGCGTGCGGCATACTATTGAAAGTATCAAGACTTTCAAAGTCAATGTCCACGAGTTTCATGTCATACAGATGCGACGAGTACGAAGTGTGAACTGTCCATTGTTTGGATGTTCATCACGACGATCATCAGAAGCCCTTTGATCCCATTGCATTTGAATGTGACATCTGTGGCAAGCTCTTTGCCAACCGAACAAAGACAAGGTTAGCATGGCAACACCCTGAGGATGAGGCGTGCACAATATTCTAACAAGCGCTTCAAGAAGGTAGCCGACGCGGTGGGTTCGTTTTTGAAGCGGAGTTTGGTCGCGTAGCGTCACACACGCGATGTCACGTGTAGCGTGACAGGTTGGTTGCCAGTAGGTGCTCGCCGTCGTGGACGGTGACGGCGACAAGCGGGGAAATGCGCGGTCGCTGCTGTGGTCGACATCGGCAACGATGATGTGGTCTGGTTGTGAATGCATGGCGATCTCGTCTGGATTAAGATCAGGAAACTCCGCTGGACAATTGCAGTAGTGGACCCTGCCTTTGTCAAGTACTATAAGTGATAATCATCATTACTCTGCTATCTTCATCTCTGTGTCGGCTGGTCTATTGGTTCTTCTCCCTCTCCCTCTCTATCCTCATGCAGTCCGCGCTTACCACTGACCGAGGAAGACTCCGCATGGAGAGGCTCAGGCAGCTCGAGCTCGAACAGCTCCAGTGGGAACAGGAAGCGCTTGTCATGCCAGAGGTACGAACTGGTGGCAGTATTTGCATCGCACCTGCTCATGCGACCCTGAACAGGACCTCAATCGTGCGCTCTTGCTCTCCTTTGAGTCCGTAAAGACCGAGTTCAGCGACCTCGATGGTCTGTCTTGGTCTCGCTACCCCGTTCCGCTCGTCACCAATCCTTGGGTATGTCCCCAGGCCATAGCACTCCTTGCAACCCTTATAATCACACCCTAGGCTGTCGAGGAGCCCACGCCGAAACTCACCTCCACAGAAGTAGATGAGTTTCCGACGACGCCTAACCGGTCTGACATTTGCGACCCAAACCTTTCTGTGCTTTCTCCCACGTTGGCCTACCACCCTTCGCGTCCTCCACCAAATATCCTTTCGTGTGCTACACCTTCCCATCCAGATATGTCCTCGTTCGTCTCGCAAGAGACCATCCGTGCATCGCGCATCGCCCAATCCTCACGAAGTCCTTTACAACCCGCAAATCAGTTCTTCTCGATGCACTATGGTGCATCCCATAAAGATCCACCCGTTCATGGTTCAGGATCTCCATACACCCTCTCTCATCCTCGTCCACCCGCAGACCTGGCATTGGCTTGTCATAGTCTACGGCAGCCGGCCTACGGGCGTAGTTGAATTCCCTGTGCATCCACCGACATTCGACAATCTTGAAAGGCGAAAGAGAATGCAGCAAACTAACTAATTAAACACTTTTTTTATTTGAACGGTGGATATATTCCGCTCTTAAATCGCAGCAGGACATATTTCAAGACGCACAGACTGCATCCCGTCCTTTTTTGCTTCGTTGACAGAGACTGGACTAGTGGATACGTTTTCAATGGTAATTTTTCTGTATTTTTACTTGAAGCGATTCATGTTGTATTTGTAACGATAGAAGGGAATGAAACGAGTTGAAGCTTGTTGATGCTGGGCTAGAGAAAAATATGGGACCAACACAAGCAAACAGGACTTTTCGTAAACGTACCTGTCGCTAACAACTTCTTGCTTTGGGCCTGCACGCGGGGCTACCCCAGAACAACACTGACGACGACGACCAAGTTCCTCTTCCACCCCCGACGGGCGCGACGAGCCCATCGTGTTGCACACAGCTCCCTATTCGTCGTCCTTGCTTGACGTGCTATGACCGCTCAGGCGCTGAGTATGTCTCGTGCTTGTCGCGTGGTAGACACCTGCTGACGAGCCCATTCTCCATGCTCGTCCTTGACACTGATCGCATTATCTCCCTGTATCCAAACACTCTATGCCTGCCATCTTGGGATCTTTTGTCCGATTGCCAGCACCCCCTTCAGAGAACTGGGACGACGACTTTGAGTTCAGTCAGACCATCTCGAACAGCCATTCAAAGCTCAAAGACACTGGAAAACTGGAACCAACGATCATTCACCCCCTCGAACCTCGTCTATCTGTCACCTTGTCCCACTTTTCGGAGGATTGGGATGCAGATAGTGGTCCTAGGCAACCGTCGCCTAAGGTACCGGTGGCAGCAAGTATCCGAGCAGGTGGTATGACTGGCGTCAGCAACAGGCTCGATAACTGGGCTGAGCCTGGTCCATCTACGCCAATAAAGCGTGGGGGCACGCAGGCGCAAACCGAGAATTGGGATGATGATTTTGAGGACAAGGCTGATTCCCCCCCTAGTCGGCGTCAACATACTCACAGACCCTCTCACCATGCTTTTCAACACCATTCAGTTCATGCACTCCGGACTCGCCACTCATATCATACACCGCCGCGTCCAAAAGCTCACCCTGAACCTGAGAACTGGGATGATGACTTTGACGATCCTATGGATCCTGCAAGCTCCACATCACCCAGTAAAAGTGATAATGACCACACCCCTATGACGAAGCGGACGCGTCAAGAGGCATATGTTGATAGTTCCGATGAGGATGACGACGCCGATCTCGGGTTTTCAGAGGACAAGGAAGAAGATACGACTGTCACTGCACGTCCGCGAACAGCACCCATGCTTC
>JBBPKD010000231.1:0-28559 GCA_038089075.1 Singerocomus inundabilis
AAGGCTCAACGTTCAGCATCTGGCCGCCGTCTCCAAAAGTCTCTGCACGTGCACTGTACGTGACTACTTTATGCCTATCAGATTGTTGGCCATGACATCCTTGTCCATAGGTCACTTGAACGCAGTTCTCGGAGAAAATCTAAACGAGATCGCTCAGGTACTGCAACAGAGTCCTCGGACCCGGAATCAGAACGACGTCATCACGGGCGCAGAGAGCGAAAACGCGCTCGGAAAGAAAAAGGGAGAAAAGAACGCAACAGGCATAGACGTAGGTCACGAAGCTACCACGATACCGAGGAAGAAGAGCGCTCCAGAGATAGAGACCATTATCGGAGAAGCAAAAGTCATTCACGAAGCTCGAGTCCGAGTCCTACGCCTTCTCCTTCTCGTATGTCAGGAGATGAGGATGAATGGATCGAAAAGCCTGCTGCTATGGCACCGTTTGTCATGGCATCTCAGAGCACCAGTTCAATGCCACCACCGACCTCTATACCGTTACAAGGCAAGAGGCAGGTACATCAAGATGATGACAGCGACTATAACGACTCGGAGACGGATGTCGGACCGCAACCTCTCATGAAGCTGACCGCATCCAGGAAGATAGACGAACGGGCTTATGGTGGTGCATTGCTACGCGGCGAAGGTAGTGCCATGGCCGCCTTCCTGCAGGATGACACACAAACCCGTATCCCCCGTCGTGGTGAAATCGGACTCACATCCGATGAGATAGCACAGTTTGAATCTGTTGGATATGTCATGAGCGGCAGCAGGCACAAGCGCATGAATGCTGTCCGTATGAGGAAAGAAAACCAGGTCATCAGTGCTGAGGAGAAGAGGGGTATTCTCAAGTTGCAGAAAGAAGAGAGAGAGAGAAGAGAGGCTATTCTCAGGGAAGAGTTCAGTGAACTCGTAAAGGAGAAGCTAAAAGGACCGGAGACGAAGCAGGCGATCATCTAATCACCTTGAACCCATCACGCGTTGCATGCTATCGACGGACCACCAAGTTTGGATGTATTGGCAGAGCATACTCAATGTGAAACATGTTTTGTAGGCATCAGTTACCGCGAATGCTCTACTGAAATCTATTACACATTGTATACGCATGTGCAAGTTGTGTTTCAGAGCTCGTCGCGCTTGCCTGGTCGTATACCCTTGAGTTCTGTCGTAAATACTAGAGCTGCATTTGGCGGAATAGCTTTGCCAGCTCCACGACCCCCTGCATATCACACGCTGTAAGGAATAGAGTGGTGACGAACGACGATAGACGAACCGTAAGCCAACCTTGAAGGGATGGTCAATGTGCGCTTCTCTCCGACGCAGGCACCCAAGAGACCTTCATCCCAACCACGAATCACTTGACCAACACCGACTAGGAGTGACATGATGAGCACTGGTGAGCATAGGAAGAGAGAGTTTGGATAGGACACACGTGTGAAAGACAAAGGTTGGCCGCGATCGAGACTAGGTGGCTCCCAAGTTATGACTGCACTTCCACACTGAATAGAACAACTTACCTTGAGTCAAACTTGGTTCCACCTTCGAACAAGGTGCCAGTCTGAAATATACAGAAGCCACAATAAGACCAAGACAGCAGCAAGTCGAACGTCGCGGACTTACATAGTGGACAGAAATGGTGTCCCCCTTGACTGCCTTGTCGGTGCATTCCTCGGGCATAAGAGTGGTCTCAATTTGGAGTTCAGTGGGTGGTTCAGCTGCGAGGACGCAGACCGCCACTGCCAACAACGAGAACCAGACTCTAAACAACTGCATGGTTAGCTACTGAGTTCGCTTGACTTGAATTTCAAGCCTATAGACAACTAGTCATGTGACTCTTTCCATCGCTGACCAAGGTAGCCGTGGGTCACGCTGAGTCAGCAACTGTATAGCGAGCATCTACCTGTAAACCTTAATATCATACCGCCTCGACACCGACCCCAAAGAATAAAATGGTGAGTAAACACGACAGTATAACGTCCTTTTCTTATCGTATCGTTAGCCGTCACAAAAGACATTCAGAACGAAACGGATCCTAGCCAAGGCTGCCCGCCAGAACCGGTGAGCACATGTGCACAAAGGACGATTCAGACATGTAACTCAGTCGATATCCTCATTCTAGGCCAATCTCCCAATGGTTCCGTCTGAAGTCGGATACCAAAATTCAAGTACGCATTGTTGGTTGTGGTATCATGCTTTCGCAATTCTGACGATGTCTCTCGACCCACAGTACAATGCCAAGCGCCGCCATTGGCGACGCACCAAACTCAACATTTAGGTGTCTTTCTTGTCCATTCTCTCGTGAGGGCGACAACAAGGGGACAGCTGATGGAGATATGTCGCCAAACCCGCATCATGACCATGTACCACTCGCAAATGCAATCATGACTCCTGTTCGCGCAGATGCAGGCGGGAATGGGTCTGAAATGTCGAGTGCTGGTGCTTTGGACCCCTAGAATAGTCAGGTCAGTGTACCTCAAGTCAATGCATTTTCTAGTTTTCGAAACCTCGCAAGTGAGCTGGTCTATACCGAGCCAAGTATATGGTTCCTGGGGACACCGCCCTCTGCTACCACTGTTCCGACATCTACATGAGTTACACAGGATCTCGGATGAATCAATAATTACGCGCACGAATTTTGGAGGATGCTGTCTCGCAGTGTGGGTTCACTACTACCGCTGCGTGGTGTGGCGAACAATTTGGAGGTGCCATCCGCCCACACAGACCACCGATCTTTTGCAGATTATGAGGACCAAAGATCCAATCTGATGTTTCCTCTCTCAATGCAATGAATTAGCGCGCTCCACTCTGTTTTTCTACTTGTACCGGTCCATGCTCTAACCTCATGTGATCATATCTGTCGGAAAACATCAGCGTGAAGCATTGCAGACTCGAACGGTCAGTGTCTAGGTATTACGTGGATATCCTCCGAGTGGGCTGTCCCAGATCTCAAACAACTAAGTCGCTGTTGGGTCCCTACAGCACTTGGCAGTGCTTTCATGAAGACTACCGGTAGTAGCGTGTACACCAGCGTGCTTTACTTAATGAATGAAACTGCTTCCGAGGTGGCACAGTCATCTCAAAACCAAGAGCGTCCAGCAACCTTGCCATATCCTGTGACAACGAAATCCCTCTCCACGGCGCAATCCTGGTGTACACTGTAATCATGTCTCTCGTCGTCACCATCTTCTCGCTCGTCTTTCTAACTGAATTTGTATCATGGATCGGCAAATCCGTCCTTCTCGACTTTGTACGTCGTCTTTTCACAAATATTGTAGCTCAGCCTCGAATTCCCCTGCAGGCCTGGGGTCTCTACTGTAGAGTGTTTATGAATGTCCAGTATGCAAGACAGCGCCAGCTCAAGGCCGAGTTGCTCTCTACAAAGAAAGAGCTGGTGCAGACCAGCGCCCAAGATCAGTTCGCCAAATGGGCCAAGTTGAGACGGAGCGTCGACAAGGGGCTCGCAGAACTTGAAAAACTCAGTCAGTCGCGTTTCTCTTGTCCAGCTAACTCGCACACGCGGCGTGTGTGCATCATGTTGCTTGTGGCTGCTCTCTGATGCAATGTTCCCAGATAGCGAGCTTGCCACCGCCAAGACCACTTTCTCGGCACAGTTTAACAGTCTTATCTGGATGTTAACGACGGGGCTACAGTTTGCTATCGGATGGTGGTACAGGAGATCTGCCGTATTCTACCTACCGCCCAATTGGTTTGGTCCACTCACGTGGATGCTTGCGCTTCCGTTCGCACCTCGAGGTTAGTCACAGATCTCAGTTGGGTTAGGTCTATGATCGGTAATCACTTTTGCTAGGCTCTGTAAGTGTTGGGGTATGGCAAATGGCGTGCCGCAGGGTGATTAAAGTGGGAGAACACACCATTAAAAACATGATAGGTGCGTGTCTCCTTGCTCGACGTGGCTCGTGCCAAAGTGTTCATGTCGACTCTCTGCCTCCATGTTCTGGGTGTGCTGTAGGGGTATCATCAGAGCCCGTGGGCGTGCCAGTGGATGTGAGCGCGAATGCCTCTGCTGAGAAAGCATCGTAGTCATGTGGGATGCGATGGGAACGAGCCAGAGAGCGGTAACAGACAGACCTAGTTGGACCCTTTTTGGGACCAGGAGTACGCTTGCTTATCATTATCACATGTGTAGGCACACCTTCGCGGCACGGTCATGGGACTGCACGTCACTTTTATATTATTGTTCTGGAGGCTCCCGTACGTGCGACGGATCAGCGGAACACTCGCGGAATCAACGAGGTATGAGCCTGGCTGATGTATTTATCTGCATTATATTCTTGACTGGACGGGGAGATGAGTACTAACCCATTGCATATGATACCTGGGTTCGGAATGACGTCGGAGCGGAAATCGGATGGTCTCACGGAGCCCCGCCAAGCTGGGTTACTTAAAGTCAACGTTCACCTCCTCCTAGCGAGCAACTTCAAAAATGCCTGCAGGCGTGCACATTCTCTCAAAGGTCGCCCCGGAGGCACAAGCACAAGTTCTTACAGATGGCGCGCTGACTTTCCTCGCTGCCCTTCACAGGACCTTTGAGTCCACCAGGCAGGGTCTCCTTGTCGCCCGCGACGTCGCCCAACGTAGGTTCGACTCAAGCGTTCCCCTCGACTTCCCACCAGAGACCGCCCACATCCGCGCTGAGTCGTCCTGGCACTGTGCTCCCCCTGCCCCGGGGCTCGAGGACAGACGCGTTGAGATCACCGGCCCTCCTGACCGCAAAATGGTCATCAACGCCCTGAACAGCGGTGCAAAGACGTTCATGGCCGACTTCGAGGGTCAGTTTCGGTCATGCTTCACTATTTTCTCTCTCCTCACGCTTGGTATAGACTCCAGCGCGCCGACATTTGCAAACATGATTAGCGGTCAGGTCAACCTCCGCGACGCTATCAGACACCAGATCGACTTTGTGTCTGGAGGAAAGCAATACAAGCTCGTCGAGAACCCTGCTGTTCTTTTAGTTCGGTATGCTTGCTTTTTATTTCGTGTTGGCGTTGATAAACACCCCCTCAGACCTAGGGGCTGGCACCTCGACGAGACCCGTGTGACGGTTGACAATGCTCCCCTGTCTGCATCGCTGTTCGACTTTGCGCTCTACTTTTACCACAATGCCCACGAGCTCATCAAGCGCGGCTCCGGTCCCTACTTTTACCTTCCAAAGATGGAGCACTACCTTGAGGCCCGTCTTTGGAACGACGTCTTTCTCTTCTCTCAGTCCTACCTCGGCATCCCTCACAACACCATCAGAGGTACTGTCCTGATTGAAACTCTTCCCGCTGCATTCCAGATGGAGGAGATTCTCTTCGAACTCAGGAATCACTCCGCTGGTCTCAATTGTGGGAGGTGAGCATTTTCTGTTGTTCCCTCCACGCTTCTCGCGGCCCAATCTCGTGTGAGCGGTCACTTGACATACTTTTAGATGGGATTATATCTTCAGCGCCATCAAGAAGCGCAGGGCTGATAGGGGTGCAGTTCTACCAGATAGGAAGGACGTCACCATGACTGTGCCATTCATGGATGCATACGTGCGCCTCCTTATCCAAACTTGTCACAGGTGGGATTTCGGCAGCTTATGCATGCGAGAATGTACCAACCGTAGTCACAGGAGGAAGGTGGCCGCCATGGGCGGCATGTCCGCGCAGATTCCTATCAGGAACGATCCAAAAGCGAACGATATTGCCATGGAAAAAGTTAGAGCAGACAAACTTCGTGAGGTCACAGCTGGACATGACGGTACTTGGATTGCCCACCCTCTCATCAACGAAATCGCCCGTAAAATATTTGACGAGCACATGCTAGGACCAAATCAGGTAGATCCTTATTTCCTCTCCGTTTTCCTATGTCTGTGCTCACTCGGTCCTGTGTCACAGTATCACGTTCGCCGCGAGGATGTCAAAGTAGCAGCTGCCGATCTGTTGAACGCAAATGTTTCCGGGAGGATCACCGAGGACGGTGTTCGCGGTAACGTTGCCGTCGCGTTGGCGTATTCTACAGCGTGGATTGGTGGTAATGGCTGTATCCCGGTCAACTACCTGATGGAGGATGCAGCCACCGCTGAGATCGCACGTGTTCAACTTTGGCAGTGGGTCAAGTACGCTTCACGGATGGACACTGGTGAACCCATCACTGTCGAGTTCGTCGACCGTGTCATTGAAGAACAAGCACCGGTCATCAAGTCCATCGCTCCTGGTATCCAACAGGATCACCTCAAAATCACGACTGCTTATCTGAAGGGCCAGATCAGACAAGAGTGGCCCAGCGAATTCCTGACGAGCGATTTAATGCCCTTCTTGACTATGGCTGATGGCGTGAAAGTGAAATGGCAGAAGAACTTCCTGTAAAACCGACTGTCTTTTTCTTTCCTTGAGTATGGTTATGTCGTTTGATGTAAAGCCGTCCTCTACGGCTGGGTGTATTACTTGTATATAGTTTTGGTACTTCAGATCCTATGATCCCGCGAAAAAGGTCTGGTTCACTTCAATTGGCTCGAATTCTGCATACATGCGTATGAATAATGTAATTTCGCCCGAGTACTAAGCCTTGGAAACATGGACCTTGATGCCATGGGCCAACGCACGACTGTACGGGCACGCCTAGACAAAAACGTCAAGTCGTCATGGACACACCTAAAATGCAGCGTATGCCATACCTCATGTCCAGCTTTGATGATCTCCTCGTCCTCTACACCCTCGACTTTGATATCCACCGCAATCCCAAATCCGCCAATCTTCGCCGCTTCCCCGAGATGAACGTTCGTCTGGATCACGGCGTTCTTTACTGCGTCGCTCTTACCCAGGCGGCCGGCCATCATCTGCAGCGCTCCCAAGAAACACGCTATGATGGTGCCATGAACGTCAACCCGTGCGCGACTGGGGGCACTGGCGGTGGTGGAGAGAAAGGGCGGACGTACATGCGTATCCCATCGCAAAGAGCTGTTCGGGGTTTGTTCCGTCGCCTGCCCCACCCAACGCCTTGGGGTAGGCGAGATTCAGCGTCAGGGGTGGCTGGTCGGCGGAGTGGACCTCCCCTTCACGTCCCTTGCCTGCCGCGCGGGCGGTTGCGGTGTACTGTCCCCAGCGGTTAGAGTGCGTGTGATACGAGGGAGGGACCCAGCTAGAGCCACACAGACTGTACCTTGGTGTTCTTCAAAGTGATTAGGGAACGTCCGTGAGTGTTCGTCGAATACAGGCGCACACACGACGGTGAAGCCACCTGTCGAACAAGGAGACGAGATCGAGCAACGAGCATTGCGGGTTTCGACACTGAGAAATAATGGCAAAGGGTAGAACAGCGTTGCACGAACAAAACCAGATACAGCAAAAGAGTAGAACGACCAAGGAACTATTAGAAACCACTCGCAGTAATTCTCAGTTGCTCCAACTTCTTCAACACTTCCCCCACCGTCCGATCCAATTCACCGGCAATAGCGCTCTGTTTCGATCCAGGCAGCCGAGCATACGTCTCGCAGAGGTCCCCATCCACAACAGCTTTGACCGGAACGTAGTATCCTCTCCATGCAAGGTGGTCACGTCCCACTAGACTGCTCTGCTCGGTTCTCATGTGCTGCTCCAGTGTCGAGATAAAGTCCACATCCTCCTTTGACACGAAGGGCACAAGTATCCCGATAGTACCGTGCAGCCCAGTGTACAAAAGTATCTCTCGCCCACCCGCGACCAACGATACTTTGTGTATTGCCGTTACAAGATCACCGACATGGAAGTGACAGATCATCTTCGTCTTGTGTGGAGCACCCATGAGCTGTCCTTTCTCGTGTAGTATGCCTGCACCCGTGGGATCATCGTCCACTTGATCGGAAACTTTGGTGTCGAGGCGGTTGACGAATATGTTCCCGAACCGATCGCTTGCCGCAACAGTATAATAATCGACCATCGTCGATGAAACAATCCATCGTGGTTGCATATCGTCGGCAAAGACGAGAAGGCGGTTTTCTGGTGCTTTGTAGACGGCGAAAAATATTGAATCTTGCATGTCACCAATGAGAATTCTGGAACCTTGTGTATTAAGTGTGACAATAGCAGAAGAGAGTGTCTGTACATCGAGTCAGCTTACGAAGCAACCCCGAGTGATCGAACCAACCTTGTTTTCGGCTTTGCGAAGTAGTTTTTTCTTGCCAATCTCATAGATGCGGAGCGCTTTGCCTACGCCTGCTACAAGTCGCCCTTGAAAGGCCATGACTGCCAGAGGCACATCATCCGTTTCAGTTTTATGTACAAGTTCCAAACCAGCGCCGTCCTCAACAAATCTATATGTTCGCAAAAAACCACTTGAGCATGATCGTGGTGTGAGAAATGTGTCAGATGCTGTGCCAACGACAAGATGCAACTCCCCTCCTCGCGCGGCGAAAGGAACAGCGGCGAGAGAGAACGCCGCTTCATTGTTGTCCAAGTGAATCAGGGCAACAGTCCTTGACTGTAACTTGTTAAGTAAGAAAGTGACAACTTGGCAGAATCTACGTGCCTCAACTGGATCAATGATTCGTATGGCCGAAGCCCAAGTTCCTGCAGGTGCTTTACAACGGCCAAAAGTTTCGGCAGGAAGCTCGAGCATCTCCTGATCGATCACCTTGCCAACTTCGCTCTACGAAAAGCATGAAGTACGACATTTGACAATTGTAGGACACTCACAAGTTGTTGCAAGCGCTTGTTGATTGCTTCTTCACCCATGACACGATGGTCACCTTCTATGAGATAGAGGTAGCGATTCGTTGGATGGGATATGAACTTGCGAGGTGTGTACGAGAGCGGGATGAGGTCTTGCTTGAGCTTTATGCCAAGCCTTGGTATCTGGAAAATGCTGGTGGGGGTGACAAATGTCAGTGGCCATGGTCACTCGAAAGGAAGGGTCGACATTTCAGCAGGAACAATTGGTATTTTTCTTTTTTTCGGCATAACCTCATTGAAGGTATCATCCGAACTTCTGTTTACATCTTGGATTTGGCTAAAAGGAATGGATGCTTACCGAAGAACACTTCCCGTAATACCGATCAAACCCTCTGGGCTGAGCTCTGCAGAAAAACTCCAGGCATAGTCAAGATTTTCAAAAATCAGGGGGGTGAAGTGCATGAGGTTTTGGTGCGTGTAGTTGATCCAAGAACGTGATGAGAGTGCAAGGATTGCAGGATTTTTTTGTATCTGGACCCGAATAAGCTTGATTGGGCGCGTCCCCAAGAAACTATGAGGAATTAGGACGTTGGCAAGTTGAAACTAATACGAGGACTGACCGCGTACGTGTATCAGTAAGCTGACCATTCATGGGGTCAAGCACGGTTCGGAGAAGAACACCATTTTGTAAACCAATGTTAACAAACATCGTCGATTGGGTCTTATTGATACTTGCGTCCAACATGTCGGCAATGCAAATGGCGGATGGTGGCGCAGTCAATGCTTGTAAGCTGAGAGTCTCCAAGGTACTTTCAGGATCCAACGAGACAATACGAACAGTTTGATCCTCGCACCCAACGGCCTGTATGAGCAGAAAGATTCCAGTAACCATGATGCAGAGTTACATTTGACACACCAAAAAAGGCGTTCGCTGACGGTCTTCGGGGACCTCGGCAATGCTCAGTGCAAGGACTGTAGATCCCATTGCCTTTCGATCCTGGTACTCGTTAAGCTGACCGTCCAAGTCAAGTTCGAAATAGACGAGCTCTGCAGAGCTTAACGCAACTACCACTTGACGCTTGTTCGTTGTCGCCGCAACAATAGTCCTACGATCGGGAACACGCCACTCGTTGACACGTCGATCAGCTAAGACGTGCCGGATACCATGAGGGTGGACTTGGAGAAGAGCGTCTGCACCAATTTGTTGTACTGCGAGTGTCGGGGCTGATGAAAGGAACCCGGTGTCCTGAACTTCTTCAATTGTCTCTCCAATGGAAAGCACCAGTGTGCCATTGACGAAAGAGAGAATGATGTATGAATCAAATTCATCTACAAAGAAATAAATTCGGTGCCATGAATGGAATCAGGCAAGCGCGCACCTTCTTCGCGTTGTTTAGTTGTCCAAACTGCATTTGGAATGCCTGGAAGTTCAGAGCTGACGGACTCTTCGACATCGAGACCATGACGAAGCATCCGGAACGAACTACGGGCGCCTCGACCACAGGCTGCCAAAATTTGCGGAGTATCAGAGTTCGGCAAAATGTTCATCACTTTCGAGTCTAATATAGGATCTAAGGATTCTACTTCATCGGCAAGTGCCAGATTATCCAGAGGGCGAGGCCGAAAGTGGGCGTGTGGCAATGGGGTAGTCGGATCAGTCATGCCGAACGCGGGGTAAGATGTCGATCCGAACTCAGGCTCGTTGTCGTCGTCACCCAATTTCTGGAACTGGTAAAGATATCTATGCGGGAATGAGTCATCAACAACGAAACGAGTACACAAACTCACTGGTTACCGAACTCAGAAGCGACGAAAAGAAAACCGGATTTAAGAATACAGAGGCTGCTAGCCACAGGTACAGTGTCAAAATACTTGATTTTCAATGCCTTGACTTCGTCCTCTTCGTGGTCTATTGTAACTTTGAACAAGTCACCATCTTCACTTTGAAGAAGGAAGAAAAATGCGCCCTAAACAATATGCATATTGAAGACTTAGGGACATTAAACCGTCAGGCAACAAACCTTCATCTTATGCATAACAGCTGCAGTAATTATGACGCCTCGTGATGGATCCTCAAGTGGGTGTGTTCGTCGCGGAATAGGGACACGATGCTGCGGCTTGTCCATGTGCCGGTATATAATATGGTCTTCACAACAAACAAGAACACCAGAAGGACCATCAAATCGGTCAGTTGACGCTACTTGGCCTCCGGGGACTTGGACGAGGAGATTTGCGCGCGGATCTGTGGGTTCACTCCATTTCCGAACAACATGATTGAGGCCCAGATCTAGCTCGTAGTAAGTCAACATCTAGATGGAGATCCACATGAGCAGATATCCTGAGAGGTAGGGTTGTCCAAAAACACACTTTTTCGACGTTGTTAAAAGCTTCCCCAGTTGGGTCCTGATCAGACTCTGTGTAATCAACTTCCAACGCAGCAAACAGGGGGTTTTCAAACCCAACGTCGAGACCAACAATGTGGTGAATAATCGCGTTATTCTTGTGTGCTTCCAATGGTGATGAAATTGTCAAGTTGGCCGCAGCATCTCGGTTAAGGATATACACAAGTTTCGCCTTCTCCATTGCGGAAATCATAACACTGCGGCCCTTGGGGTCTGTGGCAAGATACTGACCGGGAACGATTCGTCGCGCGCCAGACTTGCCAAAAGTTTCCTGGTGCAACTTGACAAAGCTGCTCATTTTTGGGTCATAGTCCAGAATAACAACTCGTCCGGAGTCGGACCCTACTATGGCGTAGTCTGAGAACGAGACAGAGATGAGATTGTAGCGAAAAGAGTGGATACGTACGAGGCGCTCACCCTTGGTACTACCTGTCAACCGGAAAGCCGCCAGTGAACGTATTGAGCCGAAAACATCCGATGCAATTACTGTCGACAGTTTTCCCGTCTGGACATCAGGTCGCAAGAGCTCGAGACGAGTGCCGCGCGAAACTATGATTTCCTGTGTGCGTGCACCTGAAAAGTTACCGACAATCGCCTGCGTTGCAGCCGTTGGAGGTTGCAGCGTCAAATTGTACAAATGCATACCGAAACACGTTCACCCAAGCAAAGTACGTTGATAGTCGCAGGAGATATCAACCTTTGAAAGGTTGTAAGAGAAATAAAGATTTTCTAAGCAGACAGGCTTTGGTCATGTTTGTACACCAGACTCAGGGAACAAGTTCATGTTAACAGCGACACGCAAAGTACTATTAAAGAGTGTATCTGAAGAGGGGACTACTGTCTCCCATGTTCCTGAACTCATCCATGCGATCCTCAGTGATTCCACGCTCACGACACAGCATTTCTTTCTGTCTGTTGATTCTGTTGTAATCCCACATTGCAAATGCAGAAAGCAGTATGCTAATCATCCCGTCAGTCAACAAACAACAATGACGATATTTATAAAGAAACGCACGAGAAGCTCAACCAACCCAGAATTGTCCCATGACCAACGTGGAATCGCGGCGGATCAAAGTAAATAAAAGATGAACAAATTCTATTGCCGTTCTATCAGATGGTGAACCCATGCTGAGTAGAAACATATCGCTTACCCTCCCAGATTTCCTAGTCCAATGACCATGGCAAGGACGACACCACGCTTCACATCTCCTCCGGCATTAGAGCCAGCCCATGCAAGATCAACAGCAATGGTTGGGAATACACCGACTGCAGCGAGGATGGCGCCTGCATACGAAGCACCAGGGCTCGATTGGGTGTATAAGACAATATACCCCACCAAGGAGACAAATGCCCCAGTGATCACGTGTGGTCCACGGAGTTTGTGAATGTCAGAATAGATCCCAACAAGGATTGTGCATACACAGCCGGCAACGAAAGGAGGAACAGAGAGTAGCTGGGCATTTGCAGCAGAGAAGCCGAGCTCATTAATGACTGTTGGGGTGAAAAGAGCGATCGCATAAACAGGGACGAGCAAACTAGTAGCCCATGCAACGTCAGAGAGACCGCCAGACGCGAAATAGTGCGATTCACCTACCCAATGTATATGCCAATCTGAACGTAGGTTTTATAATCAGTGAAGGCCTGCAGAACGAAATTGAATTCGTAGTGTGTCGCAAGATTTTGCGAATCACTCTTCAATAACCCGATGATTGCATGTCTTTCAGTCTCAGTCAAGAACGACGCTGTTTCCGGGTACTAAACACGATGCAATAAGCAACCATGCAGGACCAGTTGGCGAACATTGACACGCACATCGTGCATGAAGAAGAATGACACGAAAGCTATAATAATCGTAGCTGGGGAATTGCAAGTTGAGTCACTCTCACATTACGTCAAACTCAAAACTCACCAAGTCCTTCCAAGCAGAACTATCCACGATGAGTGAATATACTGCGTCACATGATTCTTTTAAGATTGCTTACAATCCACTGCCAGCCATGGAGGCCACCGATCCTGCCAGAGATAAGTTCTGCAATAGAAATATTATCCGCAATAACATCACATACCCATTCATCTTTTCAATGGCATAGCTGTTGGCGCGTGAGTCACATATTGCATTTAGTAACTTGACAGGTTCTTACGCAAGAATTCCACCAAAGGCACCCGCGACGGTTGCAGCCGAGAAGAAAATAGCGATGCGCCTTGCCCTATCCGCACGCGGGTACCACAACGAAATGTAGTAAGTCACACCAGGGAACAATCCAGCTTCTGTGAGTCCGAGGAAGACTCGCGCACTGCATGGATAGAATATGAGTATTAGTGAGATGGTTTTCTGGAGCGCTTACGCAAGAAGTCCGTGATAGGTGTTTACAAGACACATAAGTGTCATGACCAGACCCCATGCGACCATAATGGTAGGTACTACATTGACAAGTGCAGTCAGATGGAGAAAGCCACGTGAGGAGGACAGTTATCATACTCCATCTGGATGGTCGAAAGAGCTTAAGAATGATGTTTCTGTGCGAGGGGTCATTCCAAGGAATTATAATACATTACTCCGACTCACGACGGGACCTCCGCAAAACTATACGGGACCTGAGGTAAAATTAGTCGTACTTCGGAAAATACAAAGAGAACCCTCACGAAGAAGACGGCAGCAGCAATGTTATACCTGAACCCAACGAGGTGTAGGTTGGTTGACATTCCCGCAATTCTAGCATTGCCTAGGACGTGGCATAAGAGGCTTGTAACCTTATCTAAAGACGTGGAACAATACTTGCCAATATTTGAACGATCTCTGGAGAGTAGGACATGAATAGTCAGGCCCTAAGTCAACTAGACATTCATAGCAACTCACAGAAACGAGAGAAGGTATAGTAAAGAAACCAGAGGCAAAAGATGCCAGTCTATCTTCCGCAGCAGCCTAGCGCGTTCTGCGGGACTGAGTTCCACGATATCTTTAGTACTGCTGGCAATAGCAAAACCCTTTTCATGGTTGGCAACGTCCGTATCCGCACTTGCCCTGATTGAAGGAGGCATATCCGTCTGCGAAGTTGAAGATGCAAAGGAAGGTGGGAGGAAGCAGAGGCAGCGCTTGCGAACTGCTCCCTCGATTACTTACTCTAGACCATAACGTTAGATTAGCGAATCGTCGGGGTAATAAGGCTCGATTGGTCATCTATCGGGGTGTGCAGTTAATGTTACCAAAGTTGGGAAATGGTACCGGCATGGGAAATTTTTGTTGCACATGGTTGATGGTGCTGTCATGGGGCAGTACTATCATTGCACCGGTAATGCAAACTGCACGTGCAATGCAAATGTTTCAGAGTACTACATTTCACATATCCTGCAGACTCGAAAAAATTAAGGGAGATAGGTATACACGTATTAAAATAGCGAGCAAGAAATTGGCATGAGTTGAGAAGAATAATGTGCTACAATCTGTCAATATCTGTCAAGATCAGCAATGGTATTGACCATTTCAGCCCCAGATCCGAGAGATCCTGCTTCTAATTTGAAAAAAATGAAACCTGGAGGTCATGGATAAGTCCCTGTAGATTCCCATCAGCAAGTATAAAAGGATACTGCTCACCAGATGAAGCTGCAGAATCAATTCTTGATGAGCAAGTTGAGGTACCCTGCTCCTCCATCAGGACTTTCAGTCCACCTCTGCCATTAACTCCTTCACTCCCTCTCAGAACTCTGCAACTCCAGTTGGACTTCAATATGAAGGACATGGACTTGACACCTTGTGGCATTGCATGCTGACAACTAGTGATTGGCATGGCCCAGGCTCAGGCCCTTAGAAGGGCTTTCCCAGGCTCAGAGCCTGGCTTGAGGCATGGAAAAGCCCTGGGCCACTGGCCCAGGCCAGGGCTCTAATAGGGGTAATCTGTCAATCGACACAAGTACTATACAGCTACTCAAGTCACCAAATGCAGTATCTTGAACATAATAGAAGTTTAAATTTACTCTGTTGGATTAGCAAGTGTGCATGCAGCCCAGACCATGACCAGCTCAACTAATCACTGGTGCGCATATGGCTCAATACACCACAATCACTTGTACATACACATTCTATATGATCTCTGTATTGTAGTTACGGTCATACATTCAATTTCTTATCTTTCCTGTGCTCACTGATCATGTGGATTATAGATATGATCCTTTACCCCTTTTGCAGCACACAATAGTACAGTATCATATATAAGTTGTATCTTTGTACTCGAGCACCTCAGCCCGTTGTGTCACACATGACTGAGGTGAGCTACTCATTTCTACTTCATTAGCTACTTTATCTGACTTTTACATAGCATATCTTCTAATAGTCGCATGCTCACATCTTGATCAAGTCCTAATTCTATCATACTCCTCCCCATTTAATTCCGCTTACATGAAGGACAACACAGCTTGTCTGAAATGGATAGCCATTCCATCAGCTCGCTTATGTGATTCTGAGAATGCAACCATGCCTGAACTGTGTTTCCACCACTGCCATCAGCAGGCACAACAGTGAGTATGGCAAGATAACCATAACTACAATTGACTAGGTTTATTTCCTACAATAATACTACACTTTCTTATCTACACTGGGCCCCGGCTTAAGCCTGAGCCAGCCCCGAGCCAGCCCCGAGCCCTTGTTAGGGCCTGGCTCAAGATTTTAGTAAGCCCTGAGCTTCTCAAAGCCGGGCCTTAGCCGGGGCTTTTGAGCCAAGCTGGGCCGTGCCAATCACTACCCACCAGTCTGGCGCCGTTTAAACGGTGAGCTCCAACCGATCCGTGTGACAAAGCATGACCAACTGATTGTTGAACCGAGGTGGAGGCAGCCGCTAGGGCGCCTACAGAGGAGGAACCTCTGGCTTACTGGGTCTGTATATTTCATTCTGAGCTGGGAGCCCTCAGACATGTGTGACATATGTGGGATAAGATTATCTAACCTACTTAATGTGGTAGTACCTTATCTAATCTACTTAATGCGGCCACAGGGGCACATACTGAACCATTGATTGCCAGCTAAATAGCGCCAATTCAACACTGATCTTGTACAACAGATACGCAAACAAAATCTCTACTCGTGCTAATGTATTCTTCATGGGTTTAGCTGACGAAGCCATCATACGCAGGGTAATTCTCTCACTTGGACTGAGCGCTGTTCTACGTAACTGAGTAACCGAGGTCAGCACACCAACTAGACTATATATGCACGGCGCTGATGCATCTGGTACTCAGGACTTCACCTACCAAGGTTATACCATCCCGAAAGGTGCCTTACTCCTGAATAACATTTGGTTGGAAATTACAACAATTCTGTGCCGGATGTTATTGCAACTCGACAGGTCCATCACCCACGACCCTGCCCTGTTCGATGACCCAGACGCTTTCCTACCTGAACGTTTCCTGGGGTCGGAAGACCCGATGAAACAGCGAGAGCTGAATATGCGGTACGACGATCTGGGATTTGGCTTCGGTCGACGGATCTGTGTCGGGCGACACGTGGCCATGAATTCGCTCTTCATCACCATCGTAATGATGCTCCGGGCCTTTGACTTCAACGAAGTCCTCAATAACGACGGTAATGAGATCACACCTTCTGGGATGGTGTTCCACTCCACCGGGGGGACCCATCGCTCAAAGCCGTTCCCCCTCAAGCTCACCCTTCGGTCTGCACGCAGTCTTGAACGCATTCATGAGTCATTGTGAAATTCGCTGTTCTTCAATTTTCTGTCCAATGAGAAGAGTTGCTCTGCATAATATATTGCACCGACTATACCATTTTGTAGAACGAATACCCACGTGCGTAATGAAAGTGGTAGAATCATTTTCCGCGTAGACCAGTGATGGATGTCGGAATGTGACAGCTGTTCTGGTCCTCAGATTCGAACAAGTGGTGATATTGTGATGATTAGAGCAGGGTGCATCAACTCATGCAAAGCTCGACTCACATTATCACACGACTAAAATGCAAGTGGAATAAGACGCAGACATGGCCACAAAACAGTCTGAAAGTTGAAGCACGGTTCGACCGCCTTGTAGTGTACCAGGCATAGAAAGAAGAAACGTTCAAAAGAAAGGGTATGCGGTTGTAGATGTCCTGAAGAAGCCAATTTTGTGGGAGGAAGCACTCAAGCGAGCTGAGGTGCTAAGTACTTCAACAGAGTTTGTCACATGGTCATTCGCTTTGTATCTGTTTACGATTGAATGAGTCAAACCGGATGAACTTGGATGAAAGCCATGAGCCCCAGGCAATGTTCAAGTTAATCAGCGTGAAAATTGAGAAGCTCACCGCTTGCCAGGACATCATAGTAACTCCTTAGTATGCAGAGGATAGAGCGGGACCGATAGGACAACCATCACAGTTTGAACCTCTAATCCAGAATCATCACACCTGGCTTTGGCACGTCGCACTCGCACTGTGACCTTGTTATGATCACTGACACTCAGATGAAAATGCTCCTGTCAAAGATGCTCTCGAGCCACCTATGATGGCTGTCTTTCTGAGGACGACCGTGATCGTCGCACGCCGATTCACAGTGGTTTGTCTTCAAAAAGGCAGGGTAAATGCTGAGAATATATTAAAGGTGGCACTGCATCCCCGGGTCACTTCTTCTACACATTATGGCCATATGTGCGGCGCAAATCAGTCGGTTGAACAAGGAAAAGAGGGTGGGATATACCCGACTATGCGGACAAGTTCATTACAACTGTATGCGCACTGACGACCCGAGAGAGGTTGGTAGCGTAGGGTGGGTGAGTGCAGGTGGGCGTAGAAGGCTTCTGCACGCAGATATACTGCCGAGCGCCCATGGTCAAACCGGGTTTCCCAACGACACGTGTACAGTCCCATGCCAGCATCTACCAACGTAGCCGAGTTTCAAACAGCTTCTAAATTTGAAATCTACTGTCGAATGTTTCATGACTTACATAAGATGAAATCACGACAAACAAACGTCATGTTGTCATACATGTATACAGCAACAAAGGTTCCTGCAATTGCAAGTTCGGCCAACCCGCGCACTTCATTGATTGTGCCAAAATTACACGACCATAAGTTAATGCGACATATGATATTCATATCATTTCTTCCATGTTTCAGGTCTATCGGAGCATTTCGCTGCATCCTGGATCCCCTCCCGTGGTACTGCACTGTATTTTCGTTATGCGTTCCTATACCCCGCTTCTTACCACCTCAGCCTCTCTCAATATTGCCATAGCAGCCAGTTTCCGTCCATTCCCCTTGGCTCTGCAGACCTCCTTCAGTTCTTTCGCCGACCTTCTCAGCGTGGCCGCTTCCTCTGTGTCCGCTGTTACCCTCACCAATGCTCCGCCAAGTTCCTCCGCCTGAACACCTGGTGTACTGGTTTTATTCCCGAAGATACCAATGTTCAAAAACTCTGCACGTGTTGCATAGTCGTACGTATCAAACCACGCGGGAAGCACAATGTGTGGAAGGCCGGATCTAATCAAAAAGAAGTTCCGTTCAGTGACACTCGTTCGAGAACGCGAATGCAAGAAAAAAAAATCTGACCAAACGCCTTCGTAGTACGAATTCGCGCCACCATGGTGGACCGTACAAATCACGTTCGGATGTTGCAATACCGAGACTGGCTCTGCCTCTATCCAAGGTACTACCTTCACCTTCCCTTCGCTGATCTCCTTGCCAATAGTATCATCAATCACTGGCTGAATATCTTCGCTCGCCTTGGCCTTCCAAAGCACCTGAATTTTACTCGCACCCTTTCGGTCGTGATGCGACAGCAATATGCGGAATGCGCCAGTCATTTCTTTTGCAGTCCTCTTGTCAGAAACTGCGTAGGTTCCTAGGTTGACCACCACGGTCGGTCCATTGTCCAACCACTTTGCCAATGCTGGATCGGACTCCTCCAGCAGGTCAAAGGGCTTGACGATGGGTCCACATAAGAGTATCTCTTTTGGGATGACGGCGAAGGGGAAGTCGGTTTCAACGAGTGCGGGACAGATGTAGGTTACTCCACGGTAACGGTTGTCGGCTTGCTCCCCAAGGAGACCTTTGAATCCCAAGGATCTACGTAAGGCATGAAATTCCCTGTACCTCGCCGAAGTCTTCATTATAAAAGCGAGTCGAAGGTTGAGATAGATGTTGAGAGGAATCTGCCACCACTTGAGAGGAAACGGAAAACCCGACACTGGACTGGGAAGGAAAGGATGAATGTTAGACACCCCAAACGGGTCGACAAGAAATTCACAACGAACGCAGGATATTTCCAAAGTACGGCCAAGTTGGGCTGCTCCTCTAACACGAATTCCTTGATGGAGTTTGGTGAGACAACCACAAACTTTTGGCCCACCAGTTTGCAAGCATCTTGTGCAACATTGAAAAGGTAATCAACAGCGACCACGTCCGGCTTGATGGTTGTGACAATCTCCTTGCAGCTCTCGATAGCCACAAGATGTTCCTCCTGACTCCAGGGAAATGCTACAGCTTCCAGCATTCCGTAAGCCTGCAAAGACCCCGCCACACCATGCGGGTGAGGAGCGAGGGTATCTGACGCACATGGCTTCATGAGGGCTTCGCCCAATGAAGGAAAACCCTTGCATTCGCGGAAGCTGACGGAACCTGTGAGGTTACCACTTGTACGCGGAGCATGTCGAGCAACGAGCTCTTGAAGGTGCTCAACACGGGTTTGGAGGGACGCGAAAGAGGCGATATAGACGTTCGCGTTTGCGAGCGCAAGTTCGTATGCAGTCGCGAGGTTCACATTGGCGTGTCCGTATTCTGCGTGGGTAAAGATTAGCACGGTAGGAGGGGCACTCATGGTGGATGGGATGGACTACCTGGGGGACGAAGCTTTGACTCGTCTGGTGACTCCACTCTGGCGGATGCTCCGTCTTAAGTCGAGAACCCAGCGACTGGTCCGAGACAACACGACAGGTTACTGGTAAGCAGAAGCACGATACTAGGGAAGAAATGAAAAGAAGTGAGATATGCCGACTGACGCGTTTCATGCATGGCAGTTGGAGCAGTGTGGGTTCCAGAAGTCATGCCAGTCGGCCCGACTCCCGGCGACTCCCTGCGATCCTGAATCTAACCCCTTTCATCACAACTTGCAAACTCGAAGGTTGTACTCGCATGCACTGAGACCTCAGTAAAGGGGAGAAAGCCTATTGACGGTCAAGTCAGAAACGCCGCGATCAATAGTCACGATGTCTTTGGTGACTTCGTTTCTCCTTGTGCGACCATGCTACGACATTTTAAAGCCTCATCCTAACCCATATTTCGGTGATATCCTCTACAACAACCACGTCAAGTCGATAGCTCCGAGGATGGGAAGCAATTCTCAAATCAATTCTATTTGACCTCGTACGCCAAATGTACAACATCTATCAAATCATTCCTTTTGCTTGCCTATAGCACGTTCTCCGTCTACCACCCACGCGCTTCGTAATCTGCCAACGTGTCCCTGGTCATCTCCACCATAGTTCGATACTTCAGGCCGAGAATACGTTCCGCCTTGGTCGTTTCAAACAAGGTCAAGTGGATTGCAGTCTTCCCTGAACCTCGAACGCCAACCGGCAGCGTAGTCGACAGTTTCGGTGGTGGATTCAAGTCATTGGCAACATCGACTGAAGGTACAGCGTAAGATCCATCAGTTAACGTTTCAGACGTCTCCGATCTGTTTCTACTCACTAAAGTCTTGCCATTTCCAAAGTCCTGAATGTCATTACGCAACATGTCACCATTGAAAGACGAAGCGGATCAGGAAATGCGTGCACTTACCACTGCTTACGACGATCCGTTCCCCACCTGCTGCTTCCTTCTCGAGAGCGAGCGTGTGGGCTTCCGCAAGATCACGTACATCGACCCAGCAACTGCCCGTGGTAGCAAGGAACTCGTTCCCTGCTGTGTTAGCCTTCCTGCTGTCCGCGACGTGGTCGTAGAACAATCTTGCAGAGAGGTTGAGAGAAGCAGGCGTAGTAACTTCGTGGATGGCTGGCTGTCAGAGACAAAAGGTCAGGTGAGGCATTTCTGATGCACAGCACGCAAGTTCATGAACATTTACCCCGAAGACCTGCAAATGCATAGTTAGTCTCGCTAACGAGGATCCAGCTGTATCGCGGTCATTCAATGATAAAACTCACAAATACCGGGTTGAGCACTACTAGGTCCCACTCGATCCGTGACTCGTTCTTGTTTACAAATTCCCAAGCAGCTACGTGGTCCGTTCGTCAGCAACAGTTCAACCGGGGACCAAAGCAGGAACGCAGTCTACATCTCTCTGCGAGTGTCTTCGACGCTCGGTATTTAATCATACCAGGAGCCTCGTTCCTCCTCCCTTCATCCTCGTATTGCTTTAGAATCTCAAGACACTGGTCGTTCCAGTCTGCCTCTGTGAATATCCTCGGATTTGAGTCTTGCCGAATAATGGTTGCTGCGGAAGAAGTGATAACGACGCGCTTGACCTTGGTTGATCTGTCATTGAGAACTAAATGTTCTATTATCTGCCGGGCGAATGAGATGTTCAATAGACGTACCCGTCCTTGAGGATGCTATTTAGTATTCCGAGTGTACCATTCACAGCTGGCTTGATCAATTCTAAGAGACTGATTAGTAGGGCATTCTAAGCCTCCTGTAGCGAATTACCATCGGGATCAACCGCTTCCACGCGAGCAGGCGATGCCGTGTGTGCAATGGCATCCACTCCTTTAACAGCTTCGTCGAATGCATCATCCTAGCACCGCGGAATTGATTATCAGTAATAGTGCATGAAGCGTGCTGGCATGCTAGCTCCCGGGACGATGTGCTACGTGTCCATGCATTTTTACCGTCCCGTGGGTGCGCTCCAGCTAACTTACTTGGGCAATATCCTCTACGATGACGACCTCGAATCGATCACCGTAGGAAGCAAACAACCTCTTGAGGAAGTCACCCTTGGCGACAGATCGTGCTGTGCCGCGGACGGCATACCCTCTGTCGAGCAGGTTCCGCACGACCCAGGCGGCAACGTACCCCGTTGCGCCCGACACAAGCACTTTGGCAGGGGGTTGAGTGGTAGGCATCATTCGCTTTTAAAGTCGAGGTGGAGGCAAGTCTCTAATAGATAGTTAAATAGGAGAGGTTCCAAGTGTTTACGATAATAGCAATCGTGGTTTTATCCTGACAGCCACCATTGTACGACGTGCGGGACTATCGGGTGGCTTCGTCATTTGTCTTACAGTTCTCATTGTATGTGTATGGCACGTGATCCTTCTTTGTGGCTATTTGAGTACACGTGCTCCGTGCTCACAGAGCAATGACATATTCCGGCTGACTGCCACAAGGCAACTGAACCGACTCCACGTTGACGAGTTCTTGTGCCTCCATCAGTAATCCGAACCGGATGGACTTGGCAGTCTTCCTTGTTCCTTTTTCATATTGCACTGCCCAGTGATGTGTTAATCGTTGGCAGCGTCAAGGAAACAAATAAGTGAGGTATGTCACTACTACAGTACTGTCAAGACTCGTTCCCAATCTCACATGGACATGCGTTCCATTGCGGTCTTGCAATTCTTAGCCTCCCTAAAATAATCGCAGTCTCAAGCTTTGGTGGCTGCCTTTCCCAAACAATGCTGCAGAGCACGGTTTTCTGAAGTGATAGTCATGTTTGGTGTTGCTTGTCGAATCCCCAACCATGGGATCCGGGAGTGGAATCCACCTTGGCCTGTACCTTGAGGGTATTGTGCGAGAATGAGGGAACGCAGGTGGGTACCAGAATGGAGCCTGACGGCCCGGATTGCAGGAGCACAACATATTACAAATCACTGCTGGTGCCACTACTGATAAGCCTCCTCACTCGCCCTCACCCAATCAAGCCATCAGCCACTCGCTGGGTCGTGCCCACCATATCTCCATGATCATTGTTTTGGTAACTGACTCCCCTCATTCGTTATAATTGATAGTTCCCTAAACGGTCTTAGAAGAACGGCGGTTGGGGTTACAGTAGATACCTGGTGAAAGCTTTCTCTGGCTCAAAACCGCACCCAATCCTGGCCCCTTATCTTTCCTTGTGGATATTGTACATGGCCCTAATCTTGGGAGAGGGGGTGTTCAACGAGCGCAGCAAGCAGGACTGGTTGTCCCCTTCGACACACTAACACGTTACAAGAAGGATCCAGTAACACTGCTATCCACAGATGTCATCTTTGATGCTGACATTGACACTGACGATTCCAGTGGATTTCTCGGTCAAATAGCCTGTCCATGACGTGCTAACGCAAAGCCTACTCTGATGATGATGATGTTACCCTTCAGCTCCAAGACGCCCTATTCGAATGAATGAACGTTCAGTTCTTCTCCATTCTTCATGTATATTTTATAATTCTTCTATATGAACGCCTTAGTCCTTTAAAGGCAAATTCCTTGGCAGCAACTAATGTGAGTGACTGATCACCATTATCACAATATGACATTTGGCTTTTTATGAGAGGATTGTCGTTCCTTTGTGACCAGTGACTTAAAGCCCTCCCAACCTTTCGGGCGCCCGTCTGCCGCCGCTCTCCCCTTCGAGATCACCCCCTTCCCCCCCGTCCATGTGTGGCTGTTCTCGTCGCCAGCATCTTTAAGTCGTCATGCTCAGCTGAATGACACTGGGAACTGGCGCGGTTCGTACTACTACTATATTTACCACCTTTGAGTCCCTGATTGAGTGCGAGCTTTGATTTTCGGGATAAGTACTCTACGCAAGAACTAACATCCATTTAATATGGTAGGGAAAGAGGAGAGTGAGACCCGACAAGTTCTTGATACGTGTCTTTGACATGGCATTTTCTGTCCTTAAGTATGGCCAAGGCCTCAGACAGCAACGCCAAGTGCAGAACAGCGCTTACTCGGGTCTATGGGGCGATGCAATGGGGGCCTCATCAACTTTCTGGTAGGTCTTGTTCACCTTGGTGAATAATTGCGAGCATCTCTTCATGAATAATCAAGCAAATCAACGATGAGTCGAATATGCATCCCTTATTTCATTGCAGAACAGGGACCTTCAACTTACCGTCCGCTCGGTAGACTGTACTATCATTTTTTGAGGAACGTGGATGCCGACACAATCGTAGCTTGGAAGAGCTCATTTGAATACCTTTGACAGATGGACCATGGCTATCTTTCTAGAGAACTGTCCTTCGTAGTATTGTTTGGGGGGGACAACCAGGCCTGCCATCAAAACCTGAGAGACCACGATCATTATTATTTCTAGGGACGCTGTAAAATGCAAGGCCGCAGTGGAATGCCAGTGGGTCATGCGAGAAGGACCGGGAACAAATCTTGATGGCAGTACGTACCGCACTTATTTTCTTTCGTCTACATCGCCAACGAGCTACACATCACTGGGCAGTGAAATGTGAAACTCGGGGGAACGAGGAAGGTGCGTGAGTCTATCTGATTTTTATTGAAGCACAAGATGTCAAGAACTCGACGTGTTTGGATCCGTTTCCTGGTGATGATTAGCCAGTTCACATCATTGCTCTGAGAGCACGGAACACGTGTACGAGGATACCGCAACCCCATAGGTTACTGTCAGATCCCGGGTGGCATCAAGTACCCGAATGGCCGCAAGGAAGGATCACAAATGAATGAGAAGCCCGATGGCACCCCAGCATCGTATAAACAAAGCAAGTCAAAACCCCGTCTGGAGTATAAAAAAGGACTTGGAACCTTTCCTCCTTGACCATCTGTTAGAGACTCTTCCCCACCTCGATTTTGAACAATGCCTACCATTCAGCCCCCCGCCAAAGTTCTCGTGTCAGGCGCAACGGGGTACATTGCCGCATGGGTCGTGCGGAACCTGCTCGATAGAGGGTATGCCGTCTGCGGTACAGCACGATCTGTCGCCAAGGGTGACTTCCTCAAGAGATCGTTTGCTTCCTACGGTGACCGATTCGAGGTCGTCATCGTAAAGGATATTGCCCAAGTAAGTGAGCTGGAGCACACCTCCGGGACCACCAAAGTGCATGAGATGTAGCGCATCGTCCCCGGAGTCAGCAAGTTTCGTGCAGCATTATTGATAAACTTTTTTGTGGTGTTAGGACGGTGCATTCGATGAAGTGGTGAAGGGAGTGGATGCCATTGCACACACAGCGTCACCTGTCCAATTTGATGCAGTTGACCCCGACGGTAACTTGTCACAAAAGGTTCCACTGAATACGCTACTAATCAACTCTCAGAGCTGATCAAGCCAGCTGTGAACGGTACACTCGGAATGCTAAACAGCATCCTCAAGGATGAGTACGTCTATTGAACGCCCCATTTGGTAACGAGAGTTCAGAACATCTATATGTTTGCAATGACAGATCAACCAAGGTCAAACGTGTTGTTATCACATCTTCCATAGCGGCCATTATCCGGAATGACCCAAATCCAGTTATGTTCACAGAGGCAGACTGGAACGACCAGTGTCTTGAGATTCTAAAGCAATACGAGGATGAGGGGAGAAGAAACGAAGCTCCCGGTGATGAGAAATACCGAGCATCAAAGACACTCGCAGAGAGATGTAGGCCAAGTTTCTCTTTCGATCCTTGGTTGAACTGTTGCTGACCGACGGACCACCCAGCTGCTTGGGAGTTTGTAAACGAGAACAAGCGGCGGATCAAGTGGGATTTGGTAGTACTCAACCCACCATACGTGAGTTTCAGCATTGGACAACTGGGATCCAGCGGGACTCACATGATGAGATTTTCGCAGGTTTTTGGGGTATATGCTCCTGCGCTTGCGTGCCGTACATCAAAAATGCCTCACCTGACCTTTTGTCCCTGACAGCCATTCATCCACGAGGCTACTACCCCTGCTTCTCTCAACCTCTCTGCAAGATTGTTCTACGACTACGTCGCGGACAGTAGCAAAGCCAACACAGCAGGAAACGAGTTTCTTTCCACAACGGGCACTTGGTGGGTCGATGTACGCGACATCGCAGAAGCCCACGCACTCGCTCTCGAGAAGGAAGCAGCAGGTGGAGAACGCATCATCGTGAGCAGTGGTGAGTGAATGCCTTCCTTCCCAAGTTTCTTCCTTCTAAAGGCTGACAAACGTGTTGTATCATGACGTCTCCCAGGACCATGGAAATGGCAGGATTTTAGTAAGTAGCAGATCGAAAACGTCTGAAACATATATTGATGGATTTACATGCATTTTCTCTTCAGTCGATGTCGCCAACGACTTGAATCCAGCACCGAGACTGTCGACCACGTTACCGGTCGGCGTCCGAGGTGCAGGCGAGACTGCAACACATCTGACCTTGTTAAATACAACCAAGGCGGAACGTATTCTCGGCATGAAGTATCGAACTATGACAGAGACAACCATGGATACGCTGGCAGATTACGAAGCGCGTGGGTGGTAGAGTGAACAAGCTATAGGCAAGCAAGAGGAGGATTTAAATATAAATGTCATATATCTAGCGCATAGGGTCGAATAGAATTTGTTTGAGAATTGAGATGGAGGGTGTACCGTCCAGGGTATAAAGGTAGTTCGTTATCGTCAGAGCATGACGTGTTTCGAGATGTTTTGCTTCCCAGACGAGCGGCCAATTCAACAAAGTCACAGAGATATCTGTTGGAGAACGGCCCAGCTACAGTACATATTTACCACCATTACCTACACTCATTAGACTTCCATATACGGACGGCACTCGCTTATCCCAGAACGCGCCGCGCCGCATCTTCCCTCCAATACTATCTGACTGGAGGTAAGACACACATACACTTACTATCGTTACTGCATGTGCTGATGTACTAAAGACTTACTGTCTCTACACTCTAGTCCCAGCTTGTCAGTTCTCTATCAATATCACCAAGGTATGGGTTCGAGTGAAGCTTGGCAATGTTTTGGATATATTCATACCCAAGGAGAAACGAAGCGACCGTTCCCAGCAAATATTCGCCAGTGAACACTGAACCTCGAATGTCACCAATGGTTGTGGTGTTTCTTAAAAGAACTGGGAAGTATAATCTACTGTTCTTCTATGCACAGGCAGCAATGGGAAGTAGAATAAGTTGCCAAGTGGAGACTCACTTGACTTGCAGATAAGCTTGGTAGTGAAGCATAACCTGAAAATGTTTGTTCTGACACTTGTATAGCAAGTGACAGATGTATATTCACTTAAAGCTTTTGCTCTTTACATATGGGTTTATATACAATGAGTGAATAAATTGTTGCAATGTTTGATCTCCATTCAATACATGAAGCATAATGCACTTATATGTGGGAATTGTGCTTAGTGTTGGTGAGGTGAATTATTGTATATACCCCTGGCTACAACATTGCCCCCTAGGTCATGTGATTCCACTCAGGGCCTGCCAAGATATAGCCATTATAAAACAGTGACCTCATTGCAACAGTGTTATGATACAAGAATTGTACTTGTGATTCTCATGACTTTCCTTTTTCCTAATCATGTGACCTCTTTGAACCCTTCACATCATCACATCATCACACCATCACCCATCACGTCTTCACATCTTCACTCTCTTCACCCTTTCACGATATCACTGATTGTTCACATCTCTCAATCATCACCTACTGTTATAATACAGGATTTTACCTTAGAATCCCATGACCATTCTTTTTCCCTGATCACGTGACCCTTTCGTCCCTTCACAACATCACGCCAACCCTGTCACGTTATCACACCTTCACACTCTTCACCACTTCACGACATCACCGATCTCTCTCTTCACAATCACCTCAAGGCTAGCACGCCTTCCTCATTACCGTCTTCCCTGATCGATCGGTCATGACCCTGCAGGATCGTTGATCGATCTCTGCCACGATCATTCTTCCAGATCTTTCACATCTTGTGATCGATCTCCATTTCATATTCTAGCATGAGGTATGCTTTTGATCTTCTTAACCTCATGCCTTAACTTATGTTTCCCTTGAGGTCAGCCTCACCACTGCCTCACAGACTTTACCCTTTACCTTAGTACTATACACAGTAATACCCTATACCCTAGATACAGTCACAGCTTGGTCTGTGCACTTCCTGTAACCGTATATAAGGGGTTATGAGTTGGCTGGTGTCCCCCCAGCCTAATCCACTTGTTACCTCTCCTACCCTGCCTCTTAAATGATGGTGGCCTAGTGATGTTAAATCAACAAGTAACAGACAGCTATTCGCCTACCCGCCAGCAATGGTGCCTAGGAGTGAGGCTTGTCCGGAGATAAAGCCAATCCTCCCTCCATCCTCCAGTCCAGCCAGTTCCTCGCCTCAGTGGCACTTCGACGTTAGACACCGTTCAGCTCGGTGCATTCAATGCGATAGTCTCTCTCTCGTGAGACGGGGCACGTTATCCCCTAAACCATCCCGCATCACGGCTAGATGCATAATCAAGATATAAAGTACGTTCCAGCAAACTTAGTGTGCGCTGATGATATTCTAGGACAGTGAGACGGGGCACTATATCCCCTACCTATCTGAGCGGCGTCTCTATCAACCGTCCTATTCCCAGCATAGTGGTAGCGCATAGTAAGACGCTCCTATGGTCTGAAGACCAAGTCTAAAGGCTAGTGTGTTCCACGACACCC